>VSMD01020428.1:0-122165 GCA_008750895.1 Mirza zaza
CTTTTTGTTTTATTAATCTTCTGTATAGTTTCCCTGTTGTCAATTTTGTTTAGTTCTGATTTGATCTTAATGATTTCACTTCTTCTGCTGGGTTTGGGGTTGGTCTGTTCTTCTTTTTCCAGCTCTTTGAGACAATTCATTAGGTTGTCTATTTGTGATCTTTTCAACTTTTGGATATAGGCATTTATGGAAATAAACTGTCCTCTCAGGACCACTTTAGCTGTGTCCCACAGGTTTTGGTAACTTGTGTCACCTTTGTCATTTAGTTCAAAGAATCTTTTGATTTCCATCTTGATGTCCTCGTTTATGAAGTGATCATTCAGCAGAAGGTTGTTTAGTTTCCATGACTTTGTGTAGAAATGAGAACTCCTATTAGGATATCTACATTTATTCCATTGTGGTCTAAAAAGATATATGGTATAATTTCTATTTTTTTAAATTGTTTGAGACGTGCTATGTGTCCTAGGATATGGTCAATCTTAGAGAATGACCCATGAGCTGATGAGAAGAACTTATATTCAGTGGTTTTGAGGTAGAATGTCCTGTAAATGTCAGTCAGGCCCATTTGTTCTAGAGTTCTTTTGAAGTCCCATCTCGATCAGTTGTTGCTTCTTTCCTTTAGGTTTTTGTTTGGGTATTGACATGCCTTGTTTAGTCTCTGAGCCAGTAGGTGGTGTTTGTGGGTGAGATTCAACCACATCCTGTATGATGAGTCAGTAGGTGCCGTGAAAAGAGTGTGCAGAATGTCCTCCCTGTCAGTAGGTGGCACTTGCTTGGAGGAACAGGCTATGCTGTTGTTTTTGTGTCCTGTGACCAGCTCTTGTTCCTCTAGAGAGGCACTCTAGTGCCTCAGGTGGCTGGTGGGGCCCTGGGACTTCCAGGTGTGTCCTTTTCTCCGCCTCAGTGAGGGCTGGTCTGGGAGAGAGTCTGGGCGGAGCTGGGTTGGGTAAGCCTGCCCTCAGGCACCGCCAATGCTCTTAGCAGGGGTCAAAGTTCTATTCTCTGCTTCTGGGAAAAGCTGTCAGGGAGGGGCTGGAATGGCCCCGCTCTTTCAGAAAGTCTGCGTTTGTGGGTGGGGCTGTCTAAGACCCGCAGTCTGTAGCGGGCCTTACTTCTTTCCACCCTCCCGAACTCCACAGCTACTCTTGGGCCTCTGCCAGCAGGCCAGACCTCACGCCACCAGGCCTCCCCAGACTGTGATGCTGGTGGGGAGGTTCCCTGAGCAGGAACACCACCTGGGCGGGGCGCACGGCCTCCCTTTGGGCGGAGGGTTGCCCTCTAGGATGCTGATCTGCCCCTGAAGGCACACACACCTCAGTAAGCTGTTCACGTATATCCCTCTGTGCCCCGGGCAATGCGAGACCTCGGTGCACAGGATCTGGTCTCCTCTGGGCCCCAGAGTTCAATCCCTATCCCCACCAGGGACAGAAGTGCCAGTCCCAGTTCACCCACAGGGAGCCCAAGCTGGGTCTATGTCTCTCAGCCTCAGGGTCTGCCCCATTCTCCTGGGATCACCAGGCCAGCAGCACCTGGGAGGGCTGGCGGGTAGGGAGTTGACTGTCTGAGTTCCCCTCAGTCAGCTGTAGGGCCCCAAACGGGAAGGTCCCGTTCCCTGGAAGTGCCTCCAGCTGGTGGCTATATTGTCTCTCTCGGCAGCCGCGGCTAGTGATGGGGGAGGGGAGAATGAGGCAATATAGCGCCTGCCTCGCGGCTCGGGTCTGTACACAGGGAGGTGCCCGCGGGAGTTCGGAGCCTGGTGCCGCGTCCGCTACAGACTTACCACTCGCTGGCGGTGGCCGTCTCTGGGCTGGTGTCTGCAGGTCTCTCCACCCGCTGGGGAGCCCACCAGCAGTCCGAGGTGCAAGGGAGGGGATAGTTAAGCCCTCCACCTACCCTTGCTGCTGGTCTCCAGGCTGCTCCAGAGGTCTCAGCTTCCAGTTCTCCTCCGCAGCCTCCTCCCGTGGAGTCTCCCATGGTCTCAGGTACCCCTCTTTCCGAACCTCGTCCGATGTATGCTCGTCTTCTTGCTTCTTTCTTCTAATTTCTCCTAGAATCTGTCTTTCCTGCAGAGACACTATGTCTCGTGGTGTTTCTCGTCCGCTATCTTGATTAATCCTCTCGCTAGAATGAGGCCTGTCATCTTGAGGATCGTGATGGCCACCCTCAACTGTCTGGTGTCATTGACCATGACTGAACCCGTCCCATGGCCTCACTGTCCACGTGGTTATTGCCCCAAACTTTCACATGCAAGCTGCCCTTTTTCTTCCTCTCTTTTGAACATTGTGAACAAAATGTGAGGACGGATGTTCTCTCCTTTCTGAAGTTGCTGCCCTCCAAGGGGAAAAGGTTTGATGTCTGGACAGTGTTTAAAGCCAGATTTCCTGCCGTATGAGAATGCAGCAGGTGTATGGGAAAGCAACTGAGCGCCGGCTAGTGAGAGGGAGGACTCTGCTGACCTGTCCCCAATGGTCAGGCCAGCACCAGGGGAATGAGGCATGGTGGCTCTGGCCTGGGTGGGGTGCAGAGGAGCCAAGAACCAGGATCTGAGTTTGGGTGCCTTCCTAGGGTTACCCAGGTGGGCGTGGCCAGGCCCATAAAATACCATCAATCTTAGCATCCTACCCTCTAAAAATGTTGCAGATGTATCCTCCACCCCTCTGCCCTCCGCAGGGATGGACATGAGGGCAGGAAAGGAGAGAAACGAACATTCGTTGAGATTCTTTTTCCTGATTGCCAGGCACTGTTCTAGGCTCATTCATACACCAGTCCATTAATGCTCATAGCAGCTGTGACTGAGTAAATCCTTGTCCCAATGTAATGATTAAGGACACTGAGGCCCAGAGGAGTGTAGCAACTTGTCCATGGTTCCATCTGATAGGCCTGAAGAGCCAGCAATCAAAATAATTTGACCCCACACTCCCAGGCCTGGATTATACTTCCTCGTATACGTCTCACCCACAGCTGACTACAGTTGGGACCCTTTACCTGTCAGCTGTAGGCATATGAAATAATGTGCATGGGGTAAAATAATGCCATTTAAAAGCAGGCACGTTGTAAAGAATGATGTCACCCTGATTTTCTGAAACCGGGAAAATTCATATCCTCGTGCCATCAGATTAGTGAATCAAGTGAAACTGATTGATATACAGCAGCAACGGTTAAGAAACAGGCAGCACTGATGGAGGTTTGATTAAACCGATACCCTGGGTCTCCTGCTGTATCAAATCACAGGCGAATTGGTACCATTAGGATAAATTACTACAAGAGGCACTGCAAAGCCAAGCTAAATAAACTCTGCCTTCTCGAGCCCCGTGATTGTCTTATTAAATAATTTCTTTGCCTCTTAAGTGTGGACTTGGAGCACTCGCGCCCTGAAAGCCCTCCTGATTAACTATAGCCTTGGCCTCAAGTTGATTTTATAAACTTCGGATGGTGCCCCAGAGGGCGAAGCTTCCTGTTGTCAATTCTGCCTGTTGCTATAGATACCGAACTCCACAATCAGTAATTAGAGCGTGCCCCCTGCCCTAGGACTGGCCAAACAGTGTGGAGCGCTCAGCAAATGGCCTTAAAAGCATCCGCGCTGGCATGGAAATGCATCTCCAATGGTGACGGGGTTTGTTTTATTCATGGAGTTTTTGCAAAAAGGAAAAAGAAAAAAGAATCGCTGGTTTATTGGAAACCATAGCGAAATAAAAGTAATTATTATGCTTTTTAAAACACAAGCGAGTTTCCTTATCATATGTTAAGGGCGAGGAAGGCAGGGCAGGAGTTTGGTGCAACACAAAGGCGGCTTTGTCTGACCTCCCACATAAAGGATGGAGTTAGTTCTTGCTCAGTGTCTTTCATATTATACCCGAAGTATGTTCCACAGCCCTCTCCCAGCCCCAGAAAGAAATGCCTTTATTTGTAAGCGAGGTTTCTTATGGAATGATGAGTACGTTAAGGGAGACTGTTGGTGGCAAGAAAAAAAGGGTGATGGGTTGATAATGTTTAGTGGAGCAAAACAGATGTGAAACATTTGTGTCTTAAAGCATTTTGGTCAAGAGGAAACTAAATTGGTTAGAAAGTGTGCAATTTTGCAGGTGTTATAAAAATATAAACCAATGAGTCCATGCTCTGTTCCCTAAAGGGGCTGAGGAATGAAAATGAAGGTTTGCAAAGACGCTTTGCGGGACATTTACGTATTTTAATTTAAGGTGGCATTACTGTCCTCATTTTAAGGTGGAAGAAATCAAGCTCTGAGAGAGTTAATGATTTTCACTAAATGTCTCAGTTTTTGTTATACAACTGGGATTATAATCCAGGCCTGTCTGACTCTAAAACCAATTTTCCCATCCTTTTTTTTTTTTTTTTTCTGGAGACAGAGTTTTCCCAAAGTATAGGGAGATCATGCTAGAGACTGCCCATCCCTCCATCCATATTCAGTTTGAAAATAAATCCTGGAATTCAGAATGATGCATATTTAAGATCATCTTAAAATTTCCTTATAAATGTACATTACAGCCATGATCTGCCAGGCCAAGAGATCTACTGGCATTTCTAAAGCACTGTTGATTGCATTTTTGATTCTTTAAAGCCCGCCTAATTGTCTTGTTGATTTCAGACACTCGGAGAACACTTCCCAAATGCTCACAGCATCCAATAACTTGGGAAAATAAATGGTTTATGAGGATGATTTGGGACATGCAAAATAAGCCTTTGAAGGGAGTGCATTATCTAAATCCTGACAGGGTAACAGCCAGATAATTCTGCCATCTTTCACTTGGCATTTTTATGGGATCCAGAGCACCCAGCCTCAGCTTATATATATTTCGACACCTGTATCCAGGTGCTGGGAGTTTTGACTGTGACTGGAATTGGATCCATCTGTCTAGCAAATGTAGCTCGACCCTCCGGCAGAAGACCTTTCCTGCATCCTCCCAAAGAGACAAGTTCTGGGCATTGACTTTAGAGCATGGCATGCACTCTAGAGCATGGGCATCTCTCTTGGGCATGGGCAAAAATGATGTCCACCATTCAGACAGATTCTTTGAGAATGGGCTTTCTTCCAGCTCGGGGGTGGAAGTGAGGGGTCATTTTGGATGGTGTGATGTGGAAAGAGGAATTGAGCTAAGGGGTGGAATCAAGTCAACCTAAGACTTTGGAATGGAGGTAGGATGGAGTCACAGAAGACAAGGTGAGAAGGACAAGCACCTCGTCACCACGAGTAGTTTAGCTTTGGGAACTGGACATAGGAACGATTGTGGTGCAGGACAGGCTAGATAGCAGCGTTGAGGGGTCAGTAGTGGCTCCTGAAAGACTAAGGGACTTGGACTCCATCCTGTAGGACTTGCAAAGCCATGGGAATGTTGGAATAGGAAACTGCTCCAAGCTGTGTTTTGAGGAGGTAAATCCAGCCTTTGTGTGTAAGATAGAGGAATCTAGAGGCATGGAGTCATTTGTGTATTGTCATTGTCTAAAGAAGAAAGACACAAACAAAGTAGGCATCTGGTTTATGTGGCACTTTTTTTAACTTAATATTTTAAAATATATATATAATTTAAATATTTACTTTTGAATAGGTAGTACCTTTACATGGTTCAAAATCAAAAGTAGAAGATAGAAAACAGCATATGTGTATGTATGTATATTGATATATATATATGTGTACATATAAAATCCTTCTATACGCATGTGCACACACATTTTTCTTTATGTGTTAAAATCTCCCTCTACTCCTTTTCCTTAGCACCCAATTCCTCTCCTGAACCAATGTTATCATTTCCTTGTGCATCCTTCTAGACATTTTTATGCATTAACAAGACAGTATGTTTATATATTCTTTTACCCCCTTCACTATGCTATACATCCCTGTTCTTTTCACTTGACAATATATCTCTGAGATGGTTCCAAATCAGCATATAAATGATTTCTTCATTTTTTAACAACTGCTGCGTATTACACTGTGTGGATGTTTCATAATTCATTGAACCAATTCCCTACTGATAGACACTTGGGTTGTTCCCAGCCTTTTGCTATTGCAAATTGTGCCGCAACATGTAACCGTGCACCAATATCTCTTCCCACGTGCATGAGTGTATTTGCAAGATTGAGTCCTAGAAGTAGCAGCGTTGGCTCGGAGAGGATGCACTTCGGTTATTTTCATAGATATTGCCAAATTGCCCTCTACGGAGGTAGTTGTGATTTATGTGCTCACGACGCAACACACAGCGGTTGGGGTGGCCCTTCCTGACTACCTGCTTTGTAGGTGGAACCGAGAGTACATGGGGATGGGGAACTCTGAGTGACCCCAAAATGTTCATCAAGGAGAAATATTTTAGATGGGACTACAGAAGCTGGGCTACAAGGAGAAGATTGGCTTCAGGGTGGTAGATTAGTACAACTTGCAATTAGCCCAGGTAACAGTGTAGAAGGGTCTGGGCTGGTAAAAAAATGAGAAACAAAAGGCCCTGGAGGGACTGTCATTGATGGGTGACAGGATGTGAGGAATGTGGCGGGGGAGTTCCTGGGGATTAATCAGCACCCTAGATGCCATTATCCAATAGGGATCAGGGGAGGAAGAGATTTAGGAAGATGACATTGCTTTTGGCTTAAGGAAGACACCACCCCCACCAGAATGATTTGAGCAGTGTTCTTTATGGCAACTCCAGTTTTTTCCTGATCCCACCCAGAAATCTCTCCTGTCACTCCCAATCCATGTGGGTTTGGACAAACACCTAATTTTGTTCATCCAAAATCTCCAAATAGCCAAAAGAATTTTATAAAGATAGGTTTTAGAAGCTTTAAAAAAATGTCTTTTTAATACTTCCAGCAACCCCGTAAATTCATTATTATTCTCCCCATTACAAGTACGAAAACCAAGGCTCTGAGAGGTTAACTAGCTTGGCCAAGGTCACACAGCTATTAAGCAGTGGTACCAAGACTTCGGTCCAGGTTAACTTGAAATCCTGAGCTGTATAACTTGTCGACTTAAGTAGCACATTCAGTGCAACAGAAGGGTCTGAGCAGTTATTTCCAAAAGGCTTATTTCACTAGACTGGGAAATTCCAATCTTTTAACAGCATCCTATTTATTTCTGAAGTGTTGCGGCACATTTGCCAAATTTTGAAAAGTGCATTTGTGAGCCAGTAGGATTCAATTTGAAGTCAGAGATAACAGAGCCAAGGGTGGAGGCCAGGTCTCCTGACATATTTTTGTTCACAATGGAACTGGCAAAAGCCACCAAGTATGAAGGTTGTGATTCAACTGCCCAAGCAGGAAGGCCTGACTAGTGTCACGGTCCCACAACCTGCACAATGGCGCCATTGTTACCCAGCGTGAAGGGAGCTGAGGCGTCACCAAAGGGGGCCGAGTGTCCCTTCTCTGGGTTAGAAATGTTGTTTTCCATTTGCTGGTAAACAACAGTCCAAATTCATTGTCCTGACAAAGAACTCTGTTTCTTCATTTTTATGCTGAGAGTTTGCAAGTTAGGATCTTGATAGAAATACTTCTGCACAGTGGTGGTGATAAAATGTTGCCTAGTGTATCTCAGCTCGGGGACTGTTCTAGCATTTAGCCTTCAAAAGTATCAAGACAAGTCTAATAGAAGGTGAGGAGAAACAAGCTTGCAAAATCTCCTATGCGGAAATAGACATTGAATTTCAGCTTTCAGAGCACTGCCCAATGTTAAAGGGTTTTATAAATGAGGGATGCACACTTCCTGATGTTTCGGTTATACACATAGGCACACACTTCTTAATGACTTGAAGTTCCATCCTCGTGTAGTCTATCTCATATCTCAGTCTTGATATATCATATCTCTATCTCAACCTTCATGTATCAAAAACAGGAGAAAACCACTTAAAGTGAGTAAATAACTTTTGTAATGATCATAAAGCGAGGGTATAATTGTGTTTTAAAAGCTGCATATATTAGGTTCAGACCGAAGAAAATGGCCATTTATTTTTAAAGACTGCTATAGTTACGCTTAAATAATTAGGATGACCTCCACCTGGTAAAATTTTTAGGGCCGTTTCAAAGCTTTCATTGATGATAAATTCTTTCAATGAAATTCCTTTCTCATCCATTGCGTCCCAACATTCCTTTATGGGATTGGTTTCTGTGCTTACTATTTATTAAAATCTAAAGCCATTAGCAAATAAATAAATTATTCAATCAATAGATTAAATTATCTAGCTCTTTCAAAGACAGCCTGGCCCTCCAAGAGCCCATGGGCCAGTTGAAGGAGAAGGATGGCATGAATCACATTAGTGATGAGCAGAGCTGGATGGCAGGCCACCTGAGTGAAGTGCAACTGTCACTGCTCACTGGCCGGGTCATCCCTGGTGGGTCGCTTTTGCCTCTGTAAGTCTCAGGGCCCTCATCTGCAAAACAGAGATAATACAATGCCGCTAATACTTATGGCGCTCTTATTCTATATTAGCCCTTTGCATGAGTGAATTGATGCATTTCTCAGAAAACCCTATAATGTTGTCATACTTAAAATATCCCATCCCATTTTACAAAAGAGGCATAGAAGGGAAGTTGTCTAAGCTCACAGTGACAGGTTCATGGACTCAGGATTTTGAACCCAGAGTGTTTGATTCCGGAACCTGTACTCTTAACTCCTCCTCTAGTAGAACTTACAGCAAAGGGACTAAATGAAATTATTTACAATAAACTCTTGGTACAGTGCCTGCCACTTAGACCTCAAAAGATATTATTTCCATTGGATAATTAAGCATTGAATAATATATAAAACTGTGGTTAATGCTACTAATAAGTACATTCGTGTTATAGGTACAGAAGAGTACAAAGTATCGTTCAAATCTTGTAGAGGGTGGGGTCAGTTTTTTATGACAGACAGGACCAGTAAAGTCTTCATAGAGAATATATCCATTGAGCTGAGTTTCGAGACCCAAAGGTCAGGACCCAAAGACTGCAGAAACGAGTGTGTATCGTGTCCTGGTGTTCTCACGATGCACAGAACACTCAGAGGACATAGACACTGTCCTCAGAGAGTTTATACTTCAGTGGCTGATCATTTAGGGAGCCAAGAACAGATTAACCCAGGGCAACAAGAAACAATGACCAGTTAGACCCTAAAGAAGTTCTCCAGGGTTGGTGCTCTCCCAAACAGGACCTTGAATCACCATGCTGTAGATGCAGGGTCTTTATCTCGCTGGGGTATGATCAAGTCCATATGCTCCCTGGCAGTTCTCATGGATTTCCATACTCTCCAGGCAGGGAAGAGCTACTGCTGGTGTGTTGGCCAAGAAGACTCGTTGCCCTTGAGACAGAAAAGGGGGGAATGGCTGCATGTCAGCCAAAGAGACCACTGCATTCTCTGCCATAAATGAAACAGAGATGTGGAGGGTATCGTAAAAAGAACATTTATGTAATCCCTTTTTGGATGAAGTTATATCATAACCAGAGCACACAATGGCCAGCAGGCTTATTTTTCTGTTTGATTTCACTCCTGAGACATGGATTTCGGATGAAAGTTGGACAGAGTCCATACCTCCCCTCCCTCCCAGATCTTCCTCCCGGGCACGGATGCTGTCTGCTCTGCAACTAACAAGGAAGGCAATTCAGCCACAGCGTGGTTGGTCTCTCCCTTTCTCCAAGTCCATTTGTGAGAGGGCGACACAAATTAGCAAAAGAAGTCACTGCCCGCCTAAGAGGTATAGATCTTTGAGTGAGATATACACTAGGGAAAAATAATTAGCTTGTAACTGAGGAAAGAAAGAGCCTCAAAAACAGGAGGTTTTAAGTGTTTCAGAACTTAAGTCACCTAGCTTGGAAGAAAAAAAAATTAAAAGTTGTTTGTGTTACATTACAGAAATTTGATAGGTCAAATACTCTTATGCAATTTATGAAATTTTAAGAAACATCTCTGCGTGTCATAATCCCAGAAAAGTGTAGAGTTGAGTCCAACTTCTGGGGACACCCAGAAGCCCATACATATATCAACTCTTGAAGAATGGTGTATTGAACGATAATTTTGTCATATTTAAAGTCACCCTGGAAGGATACATTGAGGTTTTGCGTCTTCTGTGGTCTCAGCATTAGTGCTTTAACTCAGGGAGTCTTAACTTTTCAAAATCAGGGCATGGGCAATCAAGCTATGGATCTCCTTTTGATCTTCTACTCAACACTTGGAAAAACACACACACACACACACACACACACACACACACACATGCCTGCATCCCTATACTTGGAAAGCAATCACATCTTGAAAACCATTGCCAATGGAACTTCAGTTGGCTCTATAAATTGCATTTTTTTAATAACAAAAAGCAGCGTGGTAAAGTTGGAAGAGTTCATATAGGCTTTGGTTTCAAGGGAAGATTCTGTGAGGTCCCAGCGTGAGGACTTCTAGTTGATGGATCCTGCTTCCTCCTTGCAGAGCTATTCATGAGAGACAATCTAAATAAAGCCACAGTAGGTGTCAAATAAATGGCATTTCATTATTAAAATAATAGTATTCATTCAGGACAGTGACTCACCACATTTCAGATGATTTGGAGATAGGGTGAGGTCTTTTCAGGAATGTTCTGAGTCTGTTTCTTGGTCTCATTATAGCAGCACCCTCCCCATTCGTTCTCCCTATAGTTTCTCTGTCTCTCTTTTTCCCTCAAACATCCTTTTGTCTTTAAAAAGAATAAGTACTTGAGGACCTTGCTAACTTATTACTTATATTGTCATTTAAAAAAAAAAAAGGAAAACTTTGGAAAGAGGCTCTGGCAAGCTTTAAAAAAGTTAAGCACTCAAGCCTCTTTAATTCTAAATTCAGTTTTGAATATGCTTGTTGTACTGATGTCAATGACTTTCCAAAAGACAGTGTCCCAATTATTTAGGTGGCCAAGAGAAACAGCTTTAATTCTTTATCACGTAAATATGCTTCAAACCACGATTCAAACCAGATGGGCTGAGAACTGGCTTAGTGGTGGGGCTGCTTGGCTGAGTCCGAGTTTCACCTCCTCGGCCTTGCCTGGTTCTGTTCTGCCACTTGGATCTTCGCAGGCCTGGCAGGCACAAGGTTCTGCGAGATTTTCCTCCTGGCTCTGGGTGAAGCTTTTGAAAAGAAACCATATACATGCGAGTGACCTTTCTGGGGTCGTTTCTGGTTTCTTAGTCTTACATAAAGGTCCTGTTAATTTAGCCATGATGTGCACCCGAGTTTGTTTTCTTTTTAACAACTTTATTTATGTAATTAAGCGAGTGAAGTCATACATTTTATTGATCTAATGAAATGCATTTCATGCTTTCTATTGCCTTTCATCTCCTGACCTTGGCCTTCAGATCACAGCCTGTCGTCACTTTTGCCGATCTGAGAGGCCATTTGACAACTTTCCACCTTCTGAAATTTGAGGGTCCCCCCCAAATTAACAGGGGACCGCAAACATCTGCTTCTTGAATGGGAGCAAAGATTGCCATTGATGTTGAACCAGGACACTAGCTCACATGGTGGGAGGCATAAGAAATCCCCTACTAAGAAGGGGTATGGTTTCTAACAATACGCTACAGGTGGTTCTCATTTTAGCATATGAAAACTTTAGCTCCTTAAATATACCTTTTTCCCCTTCATCCTATTTTTTTATTATTATTTTCATGGAGTGTGAGGTGCAGTCTTTTTGACGATGTGGAATGTGGCTTATAAAAGCTGAGCACTTACTATATATTTCTACTGTCCTTGCCCATGCTGGGGAGTTGTATATTGTATCAGTAATTTTAAAAGCCCGCAAGTGTTCTACCAGTTCATGAAGTTTTCCTAATGGTAGCTGGTCAAACATATTACTTAACTGGGTATATAGAATTGGGGTGACACATGGAAAGTAAGCAAGCGACATTGCCCAATCCTCAAAAAATGTTTTTCTTTCCAAAGCTTTGACAAGGTTTCAGGCTGGTCCTCAAGAAGAAAAATTTTAGGAGCAGATATGTGAGCCGGGGTCTTATGCCCAACTGTCTAAGCAAGCCTGAAGGAAGACTTTGTTCCATCCTGCCACAGCGATCTGGTTGTTACAATGATGCACAGAAGGACCTGTGGTTTTAAAAAGGCATATAGGCTGATCCAGGCAGGCCACACTCTGCCATTCTCAGCAGAGGGAGTAATTGGAATGGAGAAAAAAGGAAGAAATGCAATTTGTTTTAAGCACCTATTGAATGTGGTAGACTTTATATAGATGCACACACACTCACACAAATATACACACATTTAGGTCATTGTTTGCTTGCAAGGACCGTATTCTTACTAACATTTCATGGAAGAAACTGGGACTCAGAGAAGTGAAGTAACTCAACTAAGTCCACACAGCAGTTAGCCAGGGAACTGGGGATTCCCACCCTGAATGGCTCCACTTACCTATTTTTCATTTCACACATTATGTCCTAATTGGTCTCTATCAGGGGCCGGATGGAAAGGTGGAAAGCAGTTGCATTCCTACCGGAAATGATTCTGTAGCAAGTGGATTAAATAATGAGTTCAAAACAGGGCTGTGTGTGTAGACACAGCTACCCACATTTGAAAATTAGAATGATTTGAAATTGAAATGAGGACTTCAGTTGTCTGTTGGATTTATTTTTCTCTCTTATAAATGAAAAATACATACAAGTTATACAGGAACGTGATTTGAAAAAGCAAGCCACACTGAAAAAAGAATTTCCTGTTCTCAGGAAAATGTTCCTCTTATACTTCCAAAAATCACAGCGTTCATAGAAAAAAAAGTGGATTTATATATATGGGTATACCTTTGAATTGGCATGTATGGTCTCAATTTATGTACATTGCTCTATACCTTACATTTTCTCTTAATTTTATAAATTAAGTTTCTTTCCATTTCTATGTAAGTCTTTAATTCTTTTAAAAAACTGCAGAGTATTCCATTATATACTATCATTTATCTAATCTTCTATCAAAGGATATTTAGATTATTTCTGATCTTTAGCTATCATAACCTGCACTTCAGTAAATATCCTTCAATATTTACTTTGACCTATTTTGTCATGTCCTTCAAGAGATAAAGCAAATTCCTAGAAGTCCAATTTCTGGATCAATGAGATGTGCTTCAAATTCTTGATAGATATTCCAAAATTGACCTCCCAAAATGTTTCCCACACCCACCAAATTTAAGTACCTGTATCTGACACATATGCTGATTTGGGGGTATCACCATTTTTTTAAATTATAAGGCAATCAGTCATGTAAAAAAAATCTCACACCACCATTTTTACATTTCACTTTGTAATTATGAGTGAGGTTGGGTGTATTTTTATACTTTCCTTGGCCATTTGCAGGTCTTCTTTTCTGAACTGCCATTCCACATTCTTGGTCCTACTTTATGTTCATATTAGATTGTTCTTATTTAACTGGTGAGAGCACTGGCTAAATTAAGGAAATCACCACCACTGTCCAATGGCCACCTGTCATAAATACTTGTCTGTTGGTCACTTATTTGCAACTTTGTCATATCTCCTTTCCATGTAGCATTTTTAATTTTCAGCATTCAAATATGTTTTGACTGCACCGTGAGTTGGGGGAATGCCATTTAAATCTTGTATTTTCAAAAGCAAGTCAGTATCTGACTGCCTACTTTGCCTGAACAAGAAATATTTGTACCTGAAAGTGTCTAGGTAAGAGTCAGGAGAGCCCTGACTGTCATACCATTGCCACTTCTTACACTTACAAGAAATTGTCACCAAGAGCAAAAGTAACAGGAACAAAAGGCCAGCAAAGAAAAGTTGACCTACTCCCCCCGACTGGTGGTCAAAGCCTGGGCTACAGACACAGGCCAGAGACCAATTCCTTACTTAGTCCCTTCTGGTGGTGTGACCCATGGCAGGTGACTCACTGTGGCTGAGGCTCAGCGTCCTGATGTACAGTAGGAGTAATGGTGTCCCTTGCAGCAAACAGTTCCACGGGCACATTCCAGCCATTCCTGGGCATTTCCAGAATATGTGTAATGAGATTTGTCATATGTAATATGAAGTTATGTATGTAAACTGTGCAAACTGCTAGAGATATTAAATAAATCAGTTTATTTAACTAATGCTTCCCCTATCCTAAAGAGAATAGGAAGGTAAAGAGAACTCTGAGGTGGGGGAGGGTGACAGAGTGGGGCTATTGTGATATTTATTACCATAAACTGCCAAGGGTTAGTTGCTATTCTCCACCTACCAGCTAATTCCAGTTTCATTAATAAGATCATCATCGGGCCTCAGGAAGGAAATTCCTCACATTTTATGGATCTCTGTGGCAGGCACATGCAATGACTAATGCTTCCCTCCTCCTAATATGGCACTTGGATTCTGCCCCCATAGCATTAATTCCCATGGCCTATATTTCCTCTCTAGGCCTAATAAAAAATCACCATGCTTCCTTTTAGAAGAAAATGAGAATATCAAATTGAGCACGAGCTAAGGAGCTCGACCATCTTGGCGAGATTCTATCAAACAAAAATTCGTATGTGTTAGCCTTACATTAATAGTCTTGTTTGAATTTGGTCTTATCATGGCTGATAACTTGGAGACATTTGGGTAATTAGCATTTACAGATGAAATTCACTTAAGAATGCTCTAGAATGTCAGAAAGTTTAAGTCTCTCTTCAGGTTGTTGCGTTTCTTTCACTCATAGTGACATGTCGTACCCTCTGACGTTATCCCAAGGCGACATTGTGGAATTTTTAAAAGGACTAGTCTGTCAGCTTTTTGTTGTGAACATTTTCACTTTTGCCTCAGAATGTCCATGATTGAAAAAGAGTGTCAGTGTGTTGGGAAAGAAATGGGCTGCTTCTCCTCTTTTCTCCTCCCCAACCCCTCCTCTCCCTCCTCCCCCCACCCTCAGCATTCTTAATGACTTCCAGGTGTGCCTGCTGGGTCACACTCCTGGCCTCCATCCTGGGGAGGCTGGGACTGTGCCTCCACAAACACAAGACCAAAGTTGGGAGGTCGGGGGACTCAACGTAAGTACAACATCAGAGGAAGAAAAAAAAAAAAACTTTGAAGTTTAGAGGATGAAATTGGTAAAAAAAAAAATAATAATAATAATTCTAGATGAAGACAGACCCGCATACATTCCAAGAGAGGAAAATGTTTTACACAAACTGTTTCCTTGGACCCTGTGGGCTCTTGTTAATACCTTTCAACCTTGTGATTGAAAGCCCAAGGCCTGTGATCCACGGCAGGGGCCATGGCCAGAAATAATTCCCCGGGAATACTGCGTGTGCCTTCAAGTGGTCCTCAGTTGTTTTTCTTGGATGCCCTACTTTCCAAAGGCCAGAAATTGTTTCAGGGAGTCATTACAGTTTGGGAAGGTTTTATGTTCTAAGAGCAAGGTGCTATACTCAGAGGAAAATCTGTATTTAGTCACGATCCTGTTGCTTGGAGAAGATGCCATTGGTCCTCTTCTCAGCTTGGGGGTCCATTAGCGATTCATAAAGGGACGTTCAATACTATGCTCAAGGCCTTCCCTTCTTCCCGGATGCCATTTCCCACCTGACTTTGCTTCTGGCTGCAGCGTAAGCATCACTCCCTCTGTGAAGTCTTGCACAACACATTCCTCATCTCCTGTTTGTTGGGAGAATTGCCTCCTGTGCCATGGACATGTTAGCGATCACAGGCCCTGGCGTCGGACCTGGCTGGGAATCCTGGTTATGCCCCTCATTAGAGTGACCTGGGCAAGTAGTTTACCCAAGACTCGTTTGTACAATGGATACGACCTTTTAACCCAACACTCTGAGGGGTCCACTGCGTGTAGCCACCATCACAGCATCCTCTTGTGGTCACTTGCTTGCTCTTACCTGTTTAGACGTCTCTACCCAGCTAGTAATTAGACCATTGAACCCCTGGAGGGTGAGATCACATCTCATTTCTCTTTGACTCTGCAGTGGTAGCAGAGACCCAGGCACACAGTAGGTGCTCAGCACATGTGCCAGGGTGAGTGAATTTGTCCACAGATGCCTTAAAGGCATCCTATTCACAGGAGCCGAGAGCAGAGCTGGCTGGATGCCAAGGATAATTCAACCCGGGTAGGGCTCGCAGGCAATCCATTCACCGCGGAGGCTTCCCCCGTCCACATTCAACTCCCTTCGGTATTGATGACCTTTCTCGCCTGAAATATTACAGGAACTGCCCCGAACGAAGACAGATGGCCCCCCTCCGCATTCATACGAGGTTCCATCTCATCCACCCGCTTCCCGTGCCCCATTCCCTCTGTCTCAGGAAAGTAATAATAGTAACTCATAATAATAGTTCCAAATAATAATAATCATACCTGGGATTTATCTATCTGCGTGCCTCCTAAGAGGGCAAATAAACCATTTTACACAATGCAGAGAGAGGGACAGATCTCCTTTGTGTTGCTGGTGATCAGGTTAAGGCAGGCAAGATTTACAGTCAAATTCCACCCACAGAAGCAAAGCCTTGGTGCCCCGTTGGCAGATGGGGATCCAGTTCAATGCTGTCCTCTTGGTTTTGCTTAAACTGCCAAGTGAATTACTGTAACATACTTTGCCTGCAATTAATTTGACATCTAGTGCCAGAGAGCCGCTTTATATTTTTCAAGGCAAGCCAGGGTGAAATTTTTGCAAAAAGATTTGTCCATCAGTTTTATTGATGTCCAAACACTGTCTCTTTAGCTTCCCTGGACTCGAGCTGCGAAAAATCACGTGGGCTATTTTTTTTTTTTTTTTAAATAATCACAGAGGAAAGAAAAAAAAAGCATGATGATCTTGTCAAAATGTTTCTAAGTTCTCCAAATAATAAAATAGGTTTATGGTGTTTGCTTACGAAAGCTGACTTTCGCCAGGATGGTTTACAGTCATCACAGGGAGGGGGACAGAACATTAAAAGAGGTAGAAAAGGCTCTTGACAAATGTCCCTGGGCGTTTGCCCGAATGGCTTTAGAGACAGCGTCTAAAACGGGTTATGTGTTATGGCCCAGACCCAAGAACCTCCCCATAAACTATTTTAAAGAAGTGAAGTCGTAATTCCCCAAATAGGGAGTTTTAGATTTCTGATCATTTTAGCACCAACATTGATTCAAACTCTGGCAGACGACCGCAGATCCAGCTGAGCTGTGCTGCTCTGTCAGCACCATGGGGCCTGATAAAGCGTTTTTGGACTTTCCATACTCGAAATGCCCCATGGTCTCCACGCTGTTGGAAACATTAAGCTCCTTACCTGCTCTTCCTTGTTGGGTTTTTGTTTTTTGTGTTTTTTTCCTGGTAAAGGACTTTATCTGCAGTCCTAACAAACTGACTTCGTGGCATCAGTGTTGCCCCAAAGCATTGTAACTTGGCAGCTAAACCAAAAATGACCTTGGGGACGCTGCCCTGAATTGCATGCTCCAAGCAGTCTATCGGATGGAGGGGGTGGCCGGCATTTCTTGGACCCGCTGTCTTCTTAGACAAGTGACATGCACTGCGAGGTTGCTGTTGGCACCTCCCTTCATTCGTGCAGAGGGAATTAGAGTGGAACTCCCACCCCAGCATCTCCTAGCTCTTATAATCACTAGCTCTTTGATGATGGTGAGTTTTCAGTTACTCTCTCTTGTACCCTGCAGCCCTGGCACCTGAGCAGCACAATCCTTTTGGAGTTCAGAAGATTCTTTCTCTCTGGGAAATCAGCAGAAAACAATGCAGACTCTTCTTGATTTGCCCTGAACTTCACAAATCTCTCTCCCCGCCGGCACTGCAGGAGGGAGGGTGCAGCATGAGGCAGGCAGAACGCCATGCGGTAATTAAGAGATACCACCAAAAATTCTTGAGATCGAGATTTATAAGCCAGCCGGCTTCAGAGAACATCTCAGTCACACAAAGAGGGACGTTATCTTTTGTCTATTAAACATGAGCTTTCAAGATGAGTTGTGCTGAGACGACGAGGTCTCCTTGTTTCATTAAGCTGACATTTATACTTCTGAACAAGGGGAGAACTTCCTTTGCCATGTCAGTCTGGAAATGAACAAACTTGTGTTCAGCCAGAGATGGTTGTTGTCACACAAGTGATTTCCATACATCAGTTTCACGCGGCTCTTCTGCGTGTCTCCGTTAGGAACGATGCTGATGCCTGACATCTGTGATGGAGATGTTTGGACCTCAGACTTTCAACATAAGGAAATCAGAATTAAAAAGAAAAAAAAAATAGGCACACACTTATTAAGGACCTGTCAGCATGAACTTTTAGTAGTGATAGCAAACATTTGCAAAAATCTCATTTTAATCAGAATGGAATTTTGCCAGATCTTTTGTGCCTTAGGAGATCGTTTGCCAAATTTAAAAGAAATAAAAAAGGTCCGTATAAAAGTTTGAGGTCAAAAACATGTGACAATGTCTTGTCCATATTTGGTTGGAAGGAAGCAATGTCCCTTAGGTTGACTCTTCAGTGGCTCTTGGCTGTTCTGATTAGACTGCCTGGCTGGGCAAAGATGGCCACATGGGGTTATGCTAACTGCTAAAGAGCAACAAGGCCAGGACGGGGCACCATTAGCACATGTATATCTTGTTTTCTCCTCTTTTTCTTGCTCTTTTCTGTCTCCTTTTCCTAATTCCTCTTCCCCATCACTTATTCCTCTCACAGATATTTAGTGGTACTTGCTCTGTGTCAGGCCATGGTCTAGAGCAGATATTCTGGTGACGGAGGTGACCAAGCAGATGTGGCCCTGAGGCTCATGGAGTTCCCCTGCTTTTGTGGCCATAGGCAACAGGCTAAGGAAATCACACATCGCAAATACATAAGACGATTTCCGGCAGTGATGGGGGCCTCTGAGCATGTCACATAAGCCAGTGAAATGGAAGTTGGGGTTGAGGTGGCTCATCAGTGTCCCAGCATTGGCAGCACCAGCCAGAACCAATTGTACTCATCTCCTTTGTTCTGCGACATCATTGTTGATAGCTTGAATCCAACCACTGTGGGAATATTTACACCACAGAAATTGGCCAATGCTACAAATCACGGCTCCTTCCTCTCCACCAGAGCTGATTATTAAACATTGACTATAACATTCCTGGAAGGCATCTGGGGGGAGGTGACATTGACAATATCGAAGAGAATTTTCATTTTGAGTTTCAGCATGAAAATCAAAAGCCCATTTTTCTTTTCTCCTATTTGAATCAATTTATCTCAAAACATTTTTTTAAGGTTAATAGAAATGCTAATAGTGTCTTGATCAGTTACTTTGAATAGTATTTTGGAGATAACTGAAAAAATAAGGGTGAGAGAATACTCGTAGATATTTTAGGAACTATTTTTCACGCAGGGTGGTCTTCAAAATTAAATGCATCATCTCAGGTAGCTGCAGGTTTTATGATTTCTCTCAATGTCAATCCTGTTCTCTTACTTGTTTGAGTCTCCTGGATGAAGCATTTTTCTACACTTTTTTGGGGAATTTCCCAAATCTGTCAGTGTATATTACAAAAGCTGTTACCACCTAACACATTAAATGTATTTAAATTATTTGTTCTATGAAAATGTCAGTGTATTTCTTGAATTTTAATTGTGCCTGAGCATCAATCATTCTAACAGCTGCAGGGAAGACTTTATGACTTACCTGAATAGTGGTGTGTTCTGTGGCTTGGTTAAGTGGATTCTTTGACTTTAACAGGTTTTATTAGCTAGTGAGAGTCATTTGAGTAGCTTCTTTTGGTGTTTTATTCTTGATACCAAAGATGATTTACTCAGAGCTATTACAAAAAATAGTTTCAATCATGATAACAATTATGGTAATAATAATGACAATAAATAGAATATTAGCCAATATGTTTTGAGCGCTTACTATGTTCCATGCCCTGAGCTTTGTATGTGGTATATCAGTTGAACCTAATAGCAGCGCTGAGACAGGGGACTGTTTGTTTTCATTAAAGGCCTGAGAAACTAGGGCCTAGAGGGGTTAAGTAACTAGCCTAAGAGCACACAGCTAGTAGGGGGGCCTCAGCCAGCATTCAAGTCCCTCTCTGGGGATAGAAAGCCCATGCGTTTAGCCACCACGTGATGCCACCAATATTCATTAAAAGAGGATTCACTTTTTGATTCAGACACACTAGGCTTTACACTCTCACGCTGCTATTTACCAGGTGTGAGGGCTCAGTCAATGGCCTCCTCAACTAATAGCAAAATTACAATAATAGCACCTGCCTGAGAAGGCAGTTTGGGGAACCCAGGAGGTACGCATGCCCTCCACTTCTCCAGTGTGGAGCTGCGCTCATCTCCTTGTACAGAGGGAACTGGAACATTCTGAAAATCAAATGCAATGATTAGTACATACAAGGACCTGCCAACATGCTTTCCACTTGGTAGGACACAGGTGCTAGTCCCTTCTCTACTTTATTTCAGCTTCTTGTTTGTAGCATGATTTGAGCACCAGGCTACTGAATTTTTTAAGGCATTGAGTGGAAATGAAATATTTGCTAGGTGGAAAACAAACACTTTTGACTTTATAATACTAAATTCATTCATCATATCTATCCTAGAGTCTTATAAAAATGTTATTGATTTGGATAATAAAGTTCTATATAGTAGTCCACCCTTATCCACAATTTTGCTTTCTGTGGTTTCAGTTACCCACAGTCAACGGTGGTCCAAAAACATTACATACAATAAGATATTTGAGAAAGAGAGAGAGCACATTCACATTATTTTTATTACAGTACATTGTTATAATTTTTCTATTTTATTATTAGTTATTGCTGTTAATTTCTTACTGTGTCTAATTTATAAATTAAATATAAATAACCATAGTTATGTATCTATAGGAAAAAACAAATTATACATAGTGTTTGGTACTATCCACCATTTCAGGCATGCCCTGGGGGTATTAGAGCATATCCCTGTGGATAAGGGGGCTACTGTCTATACACTTACGTATAAGTGAGGGCTTTTCTAGACTTTGTCAAAAATTGCCACTTACTATGGGTTGGAGCTTGTTGAAAGGGTATTAATGCATTATTTATTAGAACTAATTAAATTTTCATGTCATTTCTTTATTTACTTATTGTTTTTATTCTCTATCAATGTAATTTATTATAGCAACAAATTAAAGAACTTTATGGTTCTATCAATGATGCCAAAAAGGCATTTGCTCAAATTCAGCAGTCCCTATAAAACAAACTAACCAACAAAACAACAATGTCTCTGAGTAAAATGGAGAGAGAAGAAAACTCTCCCAGCCTAGTCAAAGATATTATAAAAACCTATTGCAAATATTATTCTAAACAGTAAAAGGGTGAAGTGCTTTTCCTTTGAATCAGAAACTAGGTAAGAATGTTTACTATAACCAGCCATCAATATTCACATTATTTTAAGTTTTAACAAATGCAGTAAGACCAAAAAGATGACTGAAATAATGGGAAAACCCAAAATGTTCTTCATTTTAAAATTATGTAATTATAATCCTAGATAAGCTAAAATATTCTAGTAAAAATTACTAGCAGTAAGATAATTTGAAGAGTTGGCTAGGCATAAGGTACATATACACAAACCAACTGATTTTTTCCCCTATACTAGCCATAATTAATTAAAGATGGAAATAGGGGAAAAAACCCATTGAAAATATTAACAAAATTATAAAATATGTAAGAATAAATTTGTAAGTAATTGAATATCTGTGTGAAGATTATATAATTTATTCAAAGGCATTTTTAAAAATCACCCACTTTCCACAATGATATAATTTTACCATAAAATATCTACTAAAGCAAGGATCAGTCAGCAAAAGCTAAGCTGTGATGTAAGAGTATTTTCCAACCCATAATTCTTTCACAACATAAATATTGATAGAATTGTGAATTTTTGAAGTAATGTGCTGTGTTTTATCTGGTATATTCCCAGTAACTTTCATTTGCGAGGAAGTAGAAAGTCTATAATATGATGGATGTAGGCTTAAGAATTTAGTTGGATGAGCTCTTGGATGATATAGTATTATCTTGAATATAATGCAGAAGAAACAAAAAAGGAGTATTTCACATTTTTATTTCCTATTAATGAGTCACTTTTTCTTGGGGTGTCAGCCAGCTCCTAAAGAGGCTTTCTTACCAGTGGAGGCTTTCTTGAAATCCCATCTTCAACCCACCATGTTTTCCCTTCTCTAGAGCTTCTGGGTAAGTATATTCCTCTGGAACTGGCTTTCATCACCCTGTGTTGCTGGATCTGATCACAAGTACATGGCTGATCTGTGTTGTAGAAAGGTCTTAAGATTTGCAGTCATAATACGTTTTGAAAACTTTCATAGCTAGCTCACAGTTTGAGCAAATCATTTAACCTGTCCAAACCTTCATTTCCTCCTCCCCCTAGGATACAGTGAGGATGATAATAGCATTTTCAGCGTTAGTATTAAGATTTAAATGAGACAGTGTAGCCAATACACTTACATTAAGGTTCACTCATTCAACAAGTACTTACTAAGCATTTGATTTGTATTAATATTATGGAAAGTTTTGAGAATTAGATGGTGTGGTCCCTGCCCTCAGGGAGCTTACATTCTAAGGAATAAAGATAGTGGAACAGGGGTGATTAGTGCTAGGATAGGAGCCCCTAGCAGAAGCAGCAAATGGTATGTGAGGTTTAAAGAGATTGCAGGTGCCCTAGCTTACACTTCTAGGTGTCTCCCTTCGTGCCTAGTTCATGGACTTATTTTTCAAGTGAAATTTTAATTGAGATAATCAAAGACCTGTATGCACTAGTAGAGAGATCTTTTGTATCTTTTACTCAGTTCCCCCAGTGATAACATCTTGTAAAACTATTCTACAATATCACAACCAGAGTGTTAACATTTATAGAATCTATGGATCTTATTCAGACGTCTTGTTTTACTTGTACTCAAGTGTGTGTGCATGTATGTGTGCGCGTGTCTGTGTACTTAGTTCCATACAGTGTCATCCAGCGTCTAACTTACAGTGTTCACTACCACAGTCGAGATGTTGAACAGTGCACCACCAGGAAATTCCGCGTGCGTTGTCCTTTCAAACCATACTCACCTCCTCTCTGCCCCTGCCAGTTCCCTAACCCCTGGCAACCTAGTGAACTAACATGTTCCCTATTTCTAAAATGTTGTCATTTTAAAAATGCTATATAAACAGACTTGTATAATATGCAGTCCTTTGGGAATTGAGTCTTTTCCCTCAATGTAACTCCCTGGAGGTTCATTCAAGTTGTTGCATGTGTCAGCAGCTTGTTCATTTTCATTGCTCAGTGGTATTCTATGGTATTGTATATAGGAATCATAATTTGTTAAATCACTCCCCCACTGAAGGAAGTCTAGATGGTTCCAGTCTTGGCTATTATGAATTAACATTCATGCACAGATTTGTGTGTGCACAGAAGTTTTCATTTCTCTGGATCAATGCCTATGAATGTAAATGCTGGGTTGTATGGTAATTGCATGTTTAGTTTTATGAGAATCTGTCACACTGTTTCTGTACCATTTTACATTCCCAGCATTTGGTGATCCAGTATGAGTGATCCAGTTTCTCTATATCTTCACTAGCACTTGGTGTTATTCCTATTTTTTAACTATTCTGATAAGTGGGCAGGGATATTCCATTGTGGTTTTGATTTGCATTTCCCTATTGACTAATGATGCTGAACGTATTTTCATGTTTATGTCTTTTCCCACTTTCTAATGAAATGGCTTTGTGACTGTTATCTTTTGAGAGGTCTTTATATATTGTAGGTATTAGTTCTTTGTTGGATATGTGGTTTGCAAACATGTTCTCCCAGTCAACAGCTTGTCTTTTCATTCTTTTCACATAGGTTTTCACAAAGAAAAAGCTTTTAATTTTGAAGAGGTCTAATTTATCAGTTTTTCCTTTCATAGATTGAGCTTTTGTTGTCAAGTCTAAAATTTTTTGGCTAAGCCATAGAACCCCAAGAATTTCTCATTTTTTTCCTAAAAGTTTTATATTTTTGCACTTTACGCGCATGTTCAAGGTACATTTTGAGTTAATTTTTGTATAAGGTGTTAGATTAAGGTCAAAGCTTGTTTTTTTTGCCTACACACACTCAATTACTGTAACACCATTTGTTGAAAAGCATATTCTTCTTCGATTATATTTTTTCACTGTTATCAAAAATCAGTTGAGCATATTTGTGTGAGTTCCTTGCTGGATTCTTTTTTCTGTTGCACTTATCTATGTGTCTGTATCTCTGGTAATTATGTACTGTCTTGATAACTATAGCAACATAGTAAGACTTGATGTCAAGTAAAGTGATTCTTTTCACTTTATTCTTTTTCATTAGGATTGTTTTAGCTGTCTACAGCCTGCACTTTTCCATATAAATTTTAGGCTAAGGTTGTCTGTACCTACCAGAAAACCTTGCTGCAATTTTAATAGGGTCTAAATCTATAAGTTTAACATTAAAAATATAGATCAATTTGGGGAGAATAGGCATCCTTGCTATGTCAAGTCTTCGAGTTCATGGACATGGGTGCAATTCCGTCTATTTAGTGTATACCTGTCTGAGTGTATACCTAAGTATTTCATTTTCTTTGGATTATACATGGTATTGTGTTTTTAATTTAAATTTCCACATGTGTCTAGATATATAATTGAGTTTTATGTGGGGTTTTGTTTGTTTTGAGACAAGAGTCTCACTCTGTTGGCTGGGCTAGAGTGCCACAGCATCAGCCAAGCTCACAGCAACCTCATACTCCTGGGCTCTAGCAATCCTCCTGGCCTTAGCCTCCTGAGTAGCTGGAACTACAGGCATTCACCAACCATGCCTGGCTAATATTTTCTATATATTGTTAGGTTTTTGGCTAATTTCTTTCTATTTTTAGTAGAGATGGGGTCTTGCTCCTGCTCAGGCTGGTCTCGAACTCCTGACTAGTGATCCTCCCTTGTTGGCCTCCCAGAGTGCTAAGATTACAGGCATGAGCCACCGCGCTTGCCTTGTGTGTTGATCTTGACCCAGTCACCTTTCTGAACTCACTTATTAGATCTAGGAGTATTTTTGTTTTTGTTAGTTTTTTTTTGAGATTCCTTGGGATTTTCTATCTAGCCAATCGTGTCATATGCAAATAGAGGATTTTATTTCTTACTTTCCAATATTCATGACTTTTTTTCCCCCTTATTTAGTGGCTAGAGCTTCCTGTACTATGTTGAATAGGAGTGGTAAGAACGTCCTGATCTTGGGGAGGGGGGAAGTCATTTAGTATTTCACCATTAAATATGATGCTAGCTGTTAAGTGTTTTATAGATGCTCTTTATCAAGTTGAAGTTATTCTCCTCTATTCCTAATTTGCTGAGAGGCCTTTCTAAAAAAATCATAAATGTATATTCGATTTTGTCAACTTTTTTCTATTTCAATTGATATAATCATATGATTTTTTTCTTTAGCTCATTGATATGGTAGACTATATTGAATACTGAACCAGCCTTGAATAATTGGAATAAATCCCAGTCATTTTATATATATATATGTATCTTTTTATATAGTGATGGATTCAGTTTGCTAATATTCTGTGAATAGAGCACTGACTTTTATTCGGCAAAAATCCATCTCAGTTGAGTGCTTAATAAGGAGAGGATACTTAGTGTGTTCTGGGTTGGTTCCATTTTTGTGGTTAGGAGGATGTGAAAGAACACAGCTCCCTGCCCAAGGACTATCTCAACTGAGTCCCCATCAGCCACTGTGGAGCTCAACTTGAGTTGCATAAAAACCAGGGAGCATTTAGTTTCACATCTCATAAATAATATGCCTGCCTATATTTTCATTTGTACTTCTTTCTCAGCTGGCCTTCAGCCACAGACTGCATTTAGGCCCACAGCCAGTGGGTTAGAGCAAAAGGCCAGACTCCAAGTCCTGGCCTCACATCGGTTAGCATACATCACTCAGTTCTATTGGCATGGATGCGCCAGCTTGTTCACTCGGCCATCTTGCAGAATGGGTGTTGCAGATCATGTAGGGATTCAGCTAACAGGTTTTAGATCCATCCATCCATCCATGCGTCTAACTGCTCATCCACACCACTGGAAAAGGGGCTTCACGTGTCTATGACCAGTGACATCACATCCGTGGGCAAAAAGAGGGCCCATTTATGTTTGTTATGGGAACCTAAGGAGGAGATACTTTCTTGGTCTGAGTAGGCCTCTTGCTTTAAGGCAACTGAGAAGACTTGCAGTGTGATTCACTGATGATGATCCTGTTTTACCAAGGTTAGATCTGCTCAGTCTACCTCCACTTGAAGATTAAAAATGAAAACTTTTCTTGTTACTGGCAGAAGAGATCCTTTTCCAAACCACAGATTCATGGAACTGTCAAAGAGCCGCCTTGAACTTTGTCCTTCAACACCTTCCTTTCTCCAGATGAGGAAATTCACACTAAGTGTGGCATGCTGGCTTCTCTCTGACTCATGCATCAGGAACTTAGAGATAAAAACCTATTAATAATTAATTAACAATTGTAGAGTATAGAAGAGGGCAATTGCAAATGCTTCAGATACCAGGTAGGTAAATCAATGAAGTTATCTGTGTATAAGATGGTAACTGGCAGCTTTGTTCCCAGTATAAGGAAGACAATAGAAAGTGCCAAAGACAGTGTCTGTGTCTTGTCTAGAAGGGGCAACCATTATTAACCTCCAGCTGAGTGTTACCATGTAGAAATTAGATTCAATTTTTCCAGACCTCCAATTTTTCTAGAGAAACTAGATTTTATGTACTTTTAAATATCAAATCATCCAGTTTTTAAATAGCAGCAATGAATTGATTGCATAGACCAACTTGAGTGAGCCAAGTGAAATCCACCTAGAGGCCAGCTTTAGCGTGCAGGCCAATATTCCACTATCACAAGTGTGGAAGATTTCTTCAGCCGCATTTTCAGACATTTTCATTTCTTCCTGATTTGAGGCTTCATACAACATTCTCCAGGAATTATTTCCCCTTTTTAAAGTTATTTAGTTTTCATTTTACAAAGTCAACCCTTCTATGGGCATGCTTATTAAATATATGAATCTATTGTTTTCATGCTAATGAGCAAAGACTAATTTGACTACTTTCCCCAGAAAACACACCCCCTGCTTGCTATATATTATATAGTTAACTGTAAAAATGGTGCCACCTCCTAAACACCCAACTCCTCCAATCACATGAAATCTGGTACATTCTGTCTTGCTGTTGTCGCTGCCTTTTAGGTTTTTCCGCAGTGAAGGCATTATCCTTTGCAGTGAGCTCCCGGAGATCACTGACCCCAAAGGTCGACCAGGTGTGGTGTGGACTCCCCCAAATCCTATGCTCTTATTTCCTAGACACAAAGAGTATGTGCACCTTCTGTTTGGCTAGCTTGGACCACATGTGCGTCTGCTTGCGTGGACGGGAGGTTGGGAAAAGAGAGGACTGCAACTGATATTGCTTCTTCCAAATGATTAGCATCTCGTCTGAAGACAGCTGGTTTTGCATGAGGGCATCCGTGCATCTGGCTCATAACAAACGAGCAATGCTGTAACAAAGTTGACATAGATGTAGAAGGCAGAGGAGCTGTGTGCTCACCATCTTCTTGAGGGCGGCATGCCTCTCATTGAAATAATGCAGAATGTGGAGTCCATGCCTGTAGACCAAGGATACTAGGTGACAGGTGAGAAGGAAATGGCCACAGTATTTGGTGTCAAGGGCATGCTGGTCTTGGAAGGGCGTGCCAGGGTCCCTGACAGCCAGAGCCACTTCAAGGGCCTGTTTGATCCTGGAGCTGCTATAATTTCCTCCAGCCTCGATATTGAGGTGTTGACTCTAGTGCAATTATAATTCTCTTCTCTGTAATCAGAGAGTTGCCTTTGTTTATCTTTTTTGTTGTTTTAGCCATGAAATATCACATCTGAGTAGCTGGGGGCATCTAGGCTCTGAGTCTTAAAAAGGCAACAACAAACCTCTATTATGGGAAGGGGGAAGTAGATTTTGTTGTCACTATATTAATCACCAGTTGTGGGGATCATAGAAGGCCTTGAACTTACCGTACTCCTTGTTTCATTTTCTCCAATACCATTGAGAAGTTTGTCCTCTACTTTTTCCTGTAGAATAAAAGATGGTTAGCAATTTTATTTCTCTCTGTACTGCCTTGTGTTTGCTTCCTTGCATGGTGTAAAGCCAGAAGCCCCAAGGGCCAGGATTCTCTGACCCACATTGGCAGAACCAGTGATGGATGGGGTGGAGCAGGGCCCAGGCAGGCTGGACCAAGAGGGGAGACCCAGCTGAGCAGGCTCCCTCCCGAATCAAGAGTGGAACAGGGGTCTGGGGCAAAGCCAAGTGGCAGAAAGTCAAGCTTTTTAAAAAGCAACTGGCCAGCCATTCTCAAAGAGAGCCGTCAACAGTGAGCTTATTGCATGCAGTGCACAGGGAGCTGATCTGGACTTAACATCTAGCACCTTCTCTGTGTCAGGGAGGGCCACATAGGGGGCCGAGGCCAAGACAGCCTTGTGAGCTCACTCCTAGGGAGCCAGAGCCATGAGGCTCTTGTTGCGTGGAGGGAGAGCAGGGATGACAGTGGGCCCTGGATTTAGGAGATAGGGAAAGAGGGGACTGCTCTTAGCTTGGGAGTGTCCAGGTAGCTTTACTGGAGAAGGTACCAGAAAGGAAGACGATGCAGGATATTCAAGGAAGCTGGGGAAGGAGGCCCGCTAGGCAGAAGGAACAAAGGCCTGGTTTCCATGAAGCACAAGAAAAGAAAACCCCAAGTCTCCTGAGCACACATTCAGTGTCATGGGCTGGTTATGTTTTTCATTTAACACTAAAAAATACCAAGAAAAGGATTCATCATCTCCATTTGAGGAGGAGGAAACTGAGGCCTAGAGTATCAGAGCTGCTTGCTAAGAAGTACCAACGAGGAGGTTTGAACCCAGCCCCACCTGACTTCCCTCCCCAAGCTGTGTGAGGCCCCTGTACAATTTTTCTGGAGGATCTAGAGTCACATCAGTCATTCCAAGGAGCCCTTCCAGTGAGAAGAGAGCCAAGCCAACTCCTTTTCTGTTGGCGAGTATTCAATGAGAGAGCTGTGGAGGAGGAGATGTCCTCAGGTAGCCACGGGTGTGTGAGAACATCCCAGATTGTTTTGTTTATACCCCAAGTGCCTTTTGTCAGTTTGTATAGATCCCCAGGCAGCAGCCCACAATAATGCCCTTCTGGAAGTTCAGGTTGTGAATTAGTCTGAGTAACAACACTAATAATACCTGTGGACAGTTGGTTACCTATCCAAAAAGCAACAAAGGGCCTCTAGATTTTGTGGTTACCATATGAATCATACATTGGGGAACCATAGAAGACCTTAATCTCATTATACACACTTTTGAATTCCTCCCAATACCATTGTTACCTTTAGTGTCATTTGGTTTTTTTTTGGTTTTGTTTTGTTTTGTTTTGCTTTTGGTGTGTGGGGGGGTGCCTGCTCTTTTTTGGAGATCCATTCAAATAAAAAGCAGATTGTAACCAACACTCAAAAGAGACACTGTTGGCCAAACTACAGCCCTTAAGCTTTGGAAGGTTTTTCTAGGCCTGTTGAAGGGCCAGGCTGGACCGTCCACAGTCTCTTGTCCTGCCTGAGTATCTTGGGCTCCCTTGGGCCTCTGTTCTAACCAGCCGAGCTGATGCATCACACACAGTCTTTCATTAGCAGGTTCTCATCTGTTCAACGTCAAAGCCCTAAATAGTATTAGAAATAGGCAACTCGGGTCTTGCCACTGCAAATCAACACCCACTCAATTCTTTCCATTTAATCTAGTGCAACAAGTATTTATCTAAGTGTCCAGTGGACAACAGTGAGGTCACTGGCCCTACTTCCTTGTAAGTTTCTTTTTCTGAAGTTTATCCTCCCTTGCTGCTACTTCTCTGTCCCGTCTGCCTTCGGTTCTTGGTTTCTCTTCTGTTTCACTCTTAACCATTTTCAACTCTAGTCCCACATTCCATTTCCTCAGCTAAACCTAACCTTCAAAGATAGACATGGATATATAAATAGCAAAAAATTAAATTTTTCTGCAAAGAGAAAAAGGTTAATTCCATTGAAAGGACATAGCCACCCCTTTCTGAAATAATGGGGATATTAAATGGCAATTTTGTGTTTTCGTAATTTGGAAAAACTTGGAAAATTTTTTCCAAAAAAATTTGGAAAATTAAGAAAACTCCTCCTTTGCCTTTTGCAGATGGGTGTACACAACTCCCTTGATTTTCTGTTAGTCATTTTCATAGCATACTTAGATAAAACCATTTGTGCTCATTTTTATGTTTTCTGGGTTCTTTGGGGTCTGAAGATAACTGGTTTTTAGGTCTCGATGAATCTGTGAACATAAGCTATGACATTCATATTATAATTGTAGCTTTTATAAGCTTGTTCTAAGATTTAGGCTTTCAGTGCCAATTTTCATGTTGAATACATATCATGTTTTTGTTAAAAAAAAGAAAAAAGAACATAGGAATTTCTCTGGCAAGTATTTCAGTGTTATGGTGTGTCATGCTTATTTCAAAAGATAGCTTTCACCTATTCCTTCTTCCAAACTGGGGTTCTAGATTTAGCTAGATTCTACTGCAGGGGTTGGCAAACTTTTGTTTACAAAGCTAGACAGTAAATGTTTTAGACTTTGAAGTCCAAGAAACAAAATTGAGGCTGTTATGTATAAATTCACAGAGCCATTGGAAATATAATTATGTAAAAATGTAGAAATCTAAGTGCAGACCATAAAAAACAAACAGCAACAAAAACCAGGCGGCTGGCTGGCTGTGGCCTACTTGCCATAGATATCTGACCCCCGATCTGGAACAGTGCTTGTTAAACTCTGCTGTGCACAGGAATCCCTTGTGATTTTTTGAGAAGTGCAGATTTGGATACAGGAGGTCTGGGAGGGGCCCTGAATTCTACATTCCTAACAAGCTCCCAAGGGATGTCATGCAGATGCTCCATGGACAGCATTTTGAATAGAAGGGATTATACCAAAAGCCAGAATTTCTTTTCCTTGTCTTTATACCAGTGGTGTCAGGTTCATAGGGACTGATACGTATAGGAGGCCGAAAAGGAAGACTGGGTAGAGGGTGGATTCCAGTTAAAAAAAAAAAAAAGTCCAGGCATAAGTCTTTCCGTTGATTTCTAAACATCTAATGAAGAGGAAGGAAATACATAGATCACCTATACACGTATAACTCACATAGTTATAGCACTATTGGCTGGACCAGGAACAGGTGAGACCAGCTGAGGAAGAAGAGACCACACCAGAAGAGGAGACCAGATTGTAAGAGGAAAAGGAGATAAGACCGGAAGAGGAAGAGGAGACCAGACCAGAGCTGGAATAGGAGATGTAACTAGAACTGAAAGAGGAGATGGGACTGGAAGTGGAGACAGACCAGAACAGGAAGAGGAGACGTGCCCAGAACAAGAAGAGGTGACGGAACCGGAACTGGATTAGGAGACAGGACCAGAAGAGGAAACGAGACCAGATGATGAAGAGAGGCTAAGTTCTTAATATGCGGGACCTCATGAGCCATCATCTTATAAGATAGGTATTGTTCTTTACCTTGTTAACAGATGAGGAAACTAAGGCTTAGAGAAGTTATATAATTTTTCCAAAGTCAACACCTTTCACTCATGAAGCTCAGAATGAACATGAGGCCTGACTCCGGAGTCTCTGCTCTGAGACATTATGCAACTCAGATACCTTCTTTCTGCCTATATGGTTGTTCCCACAGCTTCCTCCAAAGGTGTCCTCAGGCTGGCCCTGGGGCTGAGCTATAGCTGCTGTCCTGGTGATATCCACCCCCAGATTTTATTTTTACTGTGGATGGGGGAAGAAGGGGCACATTCATGGGATGGAGGGCAGAAATTGGGCTTCTTATGCTGTTCTGTCTCTGGACACAAGAGGGTGAAATCTCAGCAGGCATCTCTTGCAGTAGGTCTCACTTGCCCCCTGGGAAGTGAGGGAAGAATAATCCTACTCCTGGTGCCTACCAAAATTACTTGTTTTCGAGATCATATATGGAAGAAATCTGCATAAAGGATTAGCACTCATTAGACTATGTATAGATCTAGCCCCCAACTAAAGTTCCAGACTTAATTCCCAAAAGTTCCCAGCCAACTTGGAAAACCTCCAAAGGATCCTTACCTCTGTGCCTTTGTTCATGCCTTTATAATCCTATCTACACAAAAGGCCTAGTTCATAAGCTTTCTCTGAGAAGGTATTTGTGGACAGCTGTCCTTGAAGTGATCCATGTCTCCTACGTAATCTTTGGCTGTAAGCGTTTAAGACAAGCATCACTCCTTGCCTTACCATATAATTACTGATGTATAGGACATCTCCTCTATGGAGGACATGTGTTGGTTTTTGCTTGCCTAATATCTTCTCCCCCTTTTAATACCAACAACTTGATTCTTCTCTAGTGAACAAGCTTCCCTCACTTTTAATCCGTATGATTTGGATGGGGTCAACCCCACTTCCAAATCCAAAGGTAGACATGTGACGTAAACCTATTCAGAGTTACTATAATGGGTTCAGTGAAGGGCAGGTGACTCAATTAAAAGCACTGAAAATTAGTCTTAGGACTTTGCTAGGACCATTGGCATATAAAGCTCTATTTTTGCTATAATTGGATATAAACAAGGAGGTCTGAGGGGCTTTCAGGTGGAAAAAAAAATTCCTAAGGATGAAGCCACCCAAAAGCAGGTTATAGAAAGAGACCTAATCTGGAGGGTAACATTGTTGGAAACCCTTGGATCTTAGATTCAGCTATTCCTGAAACTATTAATAGAAATAACCTGCCTAGGACAAATACATTCTTTCCCTGCCCACAATCTTTTTCTTCCTTTTAAGCTAGTTTGTGTTGGGTTTCTATAGAATGTAGACCTGAAAGATAGGAATGCAATTTCAATTTGTTTATGAACTTTAAGGGGCCAAAGGCCTAATCTTTTTAACTTTACATCACTTAGCATGGTACCCAGTAAGACAGGGTCCTCAAGGTGTGATGCTGAGTCATTCAATCTCACTTTCCCTGAGCCCCTACAAAGAGCTGAGCTAAGCACCGGAACCACAAGGAATAATTAGACATAGTCCTTGCCCTCGAGGAATTCTGAATGTAGTATAAGGAGGAGGTATGAAAATGAGCACTGTATAATATAACTTGGGCTATAATAGAAATCTGAGGACTGGGCGCGGTGGCTCAAGCCTGTAATCCTAGCACTCTCGGAGGCCGAGGCGGGTGGATCGCTCAAGGTCAGGAGTTCGAAACCAGCCTGAGCAAGAGCGAGACCCCGTCTCTACTATAAATGGAAAGAAATTTATTGGCGAACTAATATATACAGAAAAAATTAGCCGGGCATCGTGGCACATGCCTGTAGTTCCGGCTACTCGGGAGGTTGAGGCAACAGGATCGCATAAGCCCAGGAGTTTGAGGTTGCTGTGACCTAGGCTGACGCCACGGCACTCACTCTAGCCTGGGCAACAAAGCGAGACTGTCTCCAAAAAAAAAAAAGTAATCTGAGCAAATTTTTGCGGGATTCCAGAGGGTTGGAGGTTTGGGGAGACTGGATGTGGGAAGGCTTCTCACAGGAAGTGACATCTGAGTTGAATTCTTAAAGAAATAGAAGTTGGTAGGAAGAAAAGTGGCATGGGGAAAAGGTGTCCCAGGGATGGGATATTCCAGGTGGAGAGAACAAGATTATATGTTAACAGTTATAAAATTAATAATAATATCACCACTTCCTGTTCTTCCTGTGGCCTCTTCAGAAGCTCCTTCCTCTTTCTTTTTCTCTGCCTCATCTATCAGTGGAGCCATCATAGTGGTTAGGATCACAGGATCTGAGCTCTGAAAGATTTTGGTTCTGCCAGATGGGGTGCCTATAATCCCAAGTGACTCAGGAGGCTAAGGCAGGAGGATCACTTGAGCCCAGGAGTTTAAGACCAGCCTGAACAACATGGTGAGTCTTCATCTCCATAAAAATAGAAAACTTAGCCAGGAGTGGTGGTGCACACCTATAGTCCCAGCCACTCTGGAGGCTGAAGCAGAAGAATCACTCAAGCCCTGCAGTTGGAGGGTGCAATGAACTATGATGATGCCACCACATTCTAGCCTGGGCATCAGAGCAAGACTTTGTCTCAGACAAACAAACAAACAAGATTTGATTCTGCCACTTACTACACATAAGACCTTGAGCAAAATCACTTACATTCTATAAATAAGGACACTAGTGTATTTGCCTTGTAAGATTGTCAAGAACATTACACAAATTACAAATATAAAGAATGTGCTTGGCACAAGGTAATTCTCAAAACAAAAAACGTTGTAGCACTATTAAAAGAGTAAAATATTGAGTATATGATTTCTAAAAAATCAGGTAGTTCTCCACCTCTGCAACAACTGGAATTTATTGCCACATTCTTGCTACTCGCCACTTCATTTGTTGTTACTAACAGGTGCTAATGTGGCTGTAAGTCGAACAATTGAAGTTTTTTCAAAGCAGAAAATATTGTAATTACACAGGTGGGTTCAAATTTTGCACACCCTGTAGAAGGTAATGGAAGGAAAATGACGAATTCTTAAGCATCAGAAGATTAGTAGTCAGAGTTAACAACCAGACAATTAACAAGTTAAAAAAAAAAAGTGTGAATCACACACAGCTGTTATTTTCCAGAAACACTGCTTACAAAGGTAATTGCTCACAAATTTTAGGGTTTACAGCAGGTATCACAGGATTTCAAATTTAAGAGGGGAGTGGGGGACTGTGTTCAAAGTCGTAAGCATATCCAAGGGATGTATGTATAATTACCTGAAATTGAAACTACCGTAGTTTAAACACTTGCTGAAAAAGAAGACCTTTTATTTCATCTTCTCTATGGGCTGGAGGAAAGAAAAACTAACAGAAAAACTTTTAATGTTGAATATGTAGATTTACAAAATGCAAATCATCATCAGAAGAGTGAAGTTCTCTGATGACTGTTGCAGATACCCTGAAGAATTGGCCCTCCTTCTGGAAGAGGGGCACAGGGCACCTGGTAAATGGCCCTGAACGTGTCATTAGACATTTTCTTTGTATTTGCATTAACTGGAGAGAAGGTATTAGGGAAAACAGAGGAATTCTGGATAAACATGCCTGGATGAGACACTAGGCAGAGCCGGAAGAAGAGAAAACGTGATCCAGCGAGAAATTGTCACTTTGAATTTCAAACCAGTTTGGCTGGATGAGCTGAAATGACAAAACAAGATTATTCAAGAGTCTGCCAAGAAGGGGCCTTTAGTTCATTTCAGTAGCAAGAACACCGATCTTTTTCTGATTTCATGGACGACGCCGTCTCTATTCGAGTTTTACCTGTCACATGTAGAACCAAGGAGCCTTGGTCAAGTCTTACAAACTCTTCTTCGGTTTCCTCATTTGTAAAATGGCAAAGAGAAAGAGAGAGAGAGAGGAGGGAGGAAGAGAAAAAGGAAGGAAGGAAGGAAAAATCTACTTTCTTTGCATAGTTGGGTGAGGGAGGGTTAAACTAGAGTAGTTGTTAAAGTTTGTAAAGTCTACATAGTAGGACCTCAGTGGTAGTTATGATTAATAATATTTAATGTGCAATGAAACTGGAAATACAGAGATGTTTTAAAATACAGGTTTTATTATTATTTAAGTATGCTCATACTAACAGATCAGGAGATGATTGCCATTGAAAAGGTAGTTTGTGATAGTTGATAGAGAAGGGGACAAGCTGTGGCGGGTGGGGGATGTACCAGGATTGGGAAGGAGGCAGAGGGAGCCTGTGGAACTGAGGTTTCCGTGGGAAGGAATGGGCGTGGCAGGGTACACAGGTTTAGGATTTGCTCTTTTGAATCATTTCAGCAGGCTCTGGGAATAGAGGCTGTCCCTATTTGTTCGGTACCTGGACCTGGCCCTGGGATGCTTAGGGCAGGTGGATAAGTGGCCCAGGGCCTGTGAGATCACAAGGGAGGTGGGGGTGGGGGGTGCAGGCGCTGCATTGGTTTTTTTGCATTTGAAAGGTGAACTCAAAGATGAATTGTTTACTATCTCTAAGACTTGCCTAATCCTGGGAGGGGCAGGCTGCAGGTGCCAAAGCATTGAAAGGCAGAAAAGAAAAGGCTTGGTTAATACTGGAGAAAATCAAGCAGAAACCTCTGGAAGTTTAAAAAAACACATACTTTTGGATTTTACGGATGAGCAGAACGAAATTTAGATAAACACTAGGAAGAAGGGGATATTCAGAAACATTTTCACAATACGTAGAACAACAAAGGGCCACATTTTGACAAAAAGACAGAAGCAAGACCGGCAAATGCAGTTTTCAGTTGGAAAAAGCATGAGTGGACAGGGGACTCAAGATAAGGGAAACCAAGTCAGGCCTCGGTCCCATTTTTTTTTTTTTTCAGTAGAGATGGGGTCTCACTCTTGGTCAGACTGGCCTCGAACGCCTGACTTCAAGTGATCGTCCTGCCTTGGCCTCCCAGAGTGCTACGATTATAGGCATGAGCCACTGTGCCCAGCCATCGGTCCCATTCGTAACTGTGGCTGCAGCATGGGTTGTTTCAGATGGAATCGCCTGACAGATGGGGTTATTGCCCTACTTTAAGCCCTGTAATGGCCTCCCACTGTACCTATAAAACACCCACACTCCTTGCCATAGCCCACTGAACCTTACTTCCCCTGACACTTCCTACTTTGCTGCATCTCCTCAAATTTCCTGGGACTCACCAGGTCTCAGCCTCCTGCCCTCTGTCTTCCCAGAACACTCCAAGTTCATGTCTCCCCCTCCTTAGGACCTTAGCCCTCAGCCTCCTCTGTTCCCATGTGTTATTTCCTCGAAGCATTGCATACCTGGCTGCTTTTTCTAATTCAGATCTCAGTTTAATTACTTTTTTTAAAGTGAGATTCTTCTGATCACCTTTGTCTAAAGAAGCCACCTATTTCCAACTCTTGCACTGTGCTTATTACTCTCCTTTATTTTCTTGTTTGCCTCTCCTTTGTATTTTCACAAAATTTATAAAAAAAGGGACTTGGGCACGTCCACTGCTGTACTCCTGGTCCTACAGCAGTGCCCAGGATATACCAGGAACTCAGCATTTATTGAATAAATGAATGAACAGAATGGTCTAAAAAACACATCATTCTTCTCTGCCTCCAGCCAACTCAAGAATAATTTCCTAAAGAGGCTCTGAAAATTACAACAGAAATAGTGCATGGATTCCAGCCCCAGGAGGCTTCTGGGCTTGGTGTTTCTTTAATTTCATGTAAATTTCTCTAAGTAAATATTCCTTAAAAGTGAATAAAATTTTATTTCGCTTTAACAAGAGAATATAAAAGTTAAAAAGGTCACTGTAGTAATAGACTAATCTCAATTACCAGGGCAGCCTCTGAAACCCTCACTCCCACCTAATCTCATTCGGTGCATACGCAGCTCACCGTGTGATTTCCAACACAGCTAAATGAAATTATAAAGCAGTGTTAAATTTATTAATCATTTAATTAGCTAAATGTTCCTGCAAGTACTGGTGAGATGAATGGCATGTCATTTTCTAATGCAATTTGCCTCTCAGACAGCCAGGGTCAGAAAGGGAAGCTCCTGGCATCTCCAATGAGCTTTTTATATCACGCCTTCTATTAAGAAGCGGTTGTTATACCAGTGATTGTATTTGAGACTTGTACACAGACCGGGGCACTCGGGTGCTGGGCTAAAAAGAAAAGCCTCTATTTCTTACCTGGGTTACAAAGAGGAGGTGTAGGATAGCTGAGTACCCCAGAGATTGCCTCTCCCTGGTGTCTCCTTGCAGGGCACATCTTTTCATATTTAACAAGCCACTGAGCAGAGTAGAGCAAAAGATAGCAGCCAGTATTAAACGCATGCTCAATCTAGTTTTATTTCTTTAAATTTACTCAGTCGAGAAAAATTTGTGGAGTGCAAATTCTCCTCATGCTAGGTGACTTTTTAATCCTAGTTGAGTCAGGATTTATTTCTCCATCCCTGCCTCCCAGCCTTTACTCGTCATCTCGAGGCGTGTGCCACCCTTTGCTCCTTGAAGAGGGTCTTCTCGTGGAGGTGGTGGTCTGCCTCGCAGCCCTCCCCATGTGACAGCTTTGGGATACATACCTGGGTGAGCTTTGGGATTTGGGGCTGACTTTGACCCGTAATTATTTCTGACTGCAAAAATCCATGACAAGTGGCCGCTGCCAGGTGCTTTGGGAATCTGTTCCCATTTGCAATGAGAAAACTGGCATCAAGCACATTGCGCAAATTCACTCGGCAGGGAGCTGTTGCAGTGGGTGCCGAGCGAGGCCGAGGACATCCAAATGAACACCAGTCTATTTGTTCAAGATGGGAGCTGTCAGTTGTGAGCACCTCAGCAGGAGCAGCATTTTGATGCGTGGATGTCTCTGGTTCACAGAGCCACAAAGCAGAGGCAAGCTATTTGAGTTATGGGAGGTAGACTCAATGGAATACGACAGACAGAGCGCCCGGTAGGAGCTGGAGGGCTGGCTGGTGTCTTAGGCCAGTTCCACGTGCTGTTAGCTGTAGTCCCCTAGACAATTCAGAGGAGCTCTGGGCCCTTGACTTCATCATAAAACAGGGATCATATGAACACTCAATGACTAGCTGATCATAGGATTGCTGTAAGGATTAAATGAAATGATGTACAGTACTTGAAAGTGCTACATCAATTCTAAAGTGATATAGAGGCATTATGGAAGTGTTTTATTTATTTTTCTTTCAAGAGCAACAGCTTTGGATCCAGCAGATCTGCACCCTAAACTTGGCTCACCAGTTACTTCTCCTATGATCCTGGCAAGATGTTCAACTGAGCTTCAGTCAACTTGGTGATGAAATGGGACTGATAGTAATGGTGCAGATTACAGGGAAAAAAATGTCTGTATATCTCTATGTTTGTATACATGCAGAGATATACAAAATAAACAGATATACATACGTATGAATATACATGTATATGTACATATATATGCATACATATGCACAATACATGCATGCCTATATACGTACATACACATGTGTGTATATATATGCATATATATGTAATTTAGCATGGTCCCCAGCACCTCGTCTGGTTCAGTAATAGTGACTGCCACTGGTACTGTGCTGCTGCCAGTGTGTCCAATACTATGATTATGGCAACATTGCAGATAAAAGAGACCATATTTCCCCCCCTAAAATTTCTCCGTATTGCTTAACATAGGCCTCAGTAAGCAGATTTGCCATGTATTACCTAAAAGCAATTCTGAACTCGCTTCCAGAGTAGAAGGAAAAAGGAGTACCCACATATTTGGTAAAAATATAGCATGCTATCTAAGAGTCAAGCAGAGCTGGTTTCAAATCTTCCCTCTGCCTTTTGCTGGCTAAATGACCTAGAACTAGTTATGTACCTTGCTAAGCCTCAGTTTCTTTATCTCTAAGGTGGAGGTCAGTATAGTACCTCCCTCCCACCTAAGGTTACTGTGAGGGTTAAAGAAAAGCCCATCGCATAAGCTTGGCACATAAAGTAAACACCCAGTGAATGCTGGCTAAGGAAAAGTGTGGGAGTCGGGGGGGGGGGGGGGGGGGGGGGGGGGGGGGGTTAGGGAGAGATGAATAGAAATGAAAACATTTCTGAATAGGTTATATCTAGATTTTTCACCTTAACAAATGCTGCTTCTACCACCTACCTGGGCTATCTGGCAATTTTTTCTTTTTTTTTTTTCTTTTTTTTTGGGGGGGAGGGGACAGGACTCTGTTGCCCAGGCTAGAGTACAGTGGTGTCCCCCTAGCTCACAGCAACCTCAAGCTCCTGAGCTCAGGCAATCCTCCTGCCTCAGCCTCCCGAGTAGCTGAGACTACAGGCATGCGCCACCACACCGAGCTAATTTTTTCTATTTTTAGTAGAGACACGATCTCACTCTTGCTCAGTCTGGTCTCGAACTCCTGACCTCAAACAATCCTCCTGCCTCGGCCTTGCAATTTTTTCTTTAGGAGGGAAGCACTAGGCCTTCATTTTCCATCTCAGGCCTTAAAGAGGACAACAGAAACCGGGAGATATGAATACACCTGTATAAAGTGTCTCAAGAGGTTGGCAGTGATCAGGAGCAGAATTAGGTCCTGTCTCCTATGCCTGTCCTTTTCTTGGACAGCTTTAAATCATTGTTGGTTGTCGAATTGGTCACTGGTTTATCTGTTAACCATCCCCTGATCTTTTGTCAGGTTTTCCTACCTATGAATAACGGTGCCTGGTTTTACACAAATGTTTTCATGGCCCAAGAGATGCTTTTGGGTTGATGAAATGCTGGTATGAATCACTCACTCATTCCATTCATGGAAGCCATCCTATGTGACCGATCGAGGGCTCTGAAAAGGAATTTACTTCCTCAAAGTACAGTTTCGTGTCTTACAAGGGGTTAGTGCTGTGCAGATCAGAGTAATGGGCACAGATTCTATGATACTCCCCCTCACCCCTTGATGCCTGCTTCAAGTTTGGGTGCTTTTTTTTGGATCCTATAAATAGGATACTAACTGTCAGCTGTCCCCATAGTGCTGGTATTCCCCTAGTGGGCAACGTTGAGGCATAATGGAGAGGCATGGATGGGTTCAGTTATCACTGGCCTTTGAGAAACCGGGTTACCCGTGGGCTGAGACCCTAGACTGCCCCCTAGACTGGGGCAGGGTTCATTAAGAGCAGGCCTAGGGAGGAGCCAACAGTTGGCACCGTGTTCTCCTTTGTCATAAGTTCCCATAAAGGGACTCAAGAATTAAGACAAGGCGGTGCGTAGTGGCTCATGCCTGTAATCGTAGCACTCTGGGAGGCTGAGGTGGGAGGATAGCTCAAGATCAGGAGTTCAAAACCAGCCTGAGCAAGAGCAACACCCCCGCCACAGTACTCTAGCCCGGGCAACAGAGTGAGACTCTGTCTCAAAAAAAAAAAAAAAAAAAAAAATTAAGACAAAGGCCGACGTGCAAATCTACCAAACTTGAGGCTGTGCTGGGGGACCTGGCTTGAGCCCCCTGGTGGGTTGAGATGTCCTTCCCCGACCTTCTGCAACTCAAGTCTCCCCAGAGAGCTTCAAAGTGAAAGCCAAAATGTTGCTCTCTGTGTAATTTCCCTGAAATTCATCTCAGCTGCCGTCTCCCCAGTCTCTGAGAAGAGACTGTTGTCCCCTAGAAAAAAGAGCTCATGGACAGATGTGGTTATCACTTACAGTTTAGAGAAAGCGTCTTTCAGCAGTCACATCCAAGTATGGTATCAGGCATTTAGCCAAACACCCATATAGGACGAGGCCTCTTTCCAAAGCCAGTGTTTATTGACAAGAGTTCCAGTTGTGTGCACGAGACGGTGCATTGAGTGCACTCTGTTTCTGAGCTGTTACATATTGCGGTAGAGACACTGCGTGTACAAACCTAGGAAGGAGAGCTGGGCGCAGTGGGAAGAAAGGAGGGAGGAGGGAAGACAGTGAGCAAAAAACTTAGGAAGAGACCAGAGGAAAAGGACATACATAAACATAGTACAGTGGTTAAATATCTAAGTATTGGAAACTACCGGGATTTGGCAGAACTGGGCCCTAACTGGAGGACAGGGGGAAGGGATTAAGTAAATCTCTCTCAGCCTCAGTTTCCTCCTTTGTAAAGGTGGGAACAATCATTAAGGAACCTTATTTATAGAATTGCTCTGAGCACTGCAAGAGATAAGCATAGGGAGAATTTTGGACAATGCCTAGCACGCAGCCACCAATCAATACATATTCATCATGTTGTTAAAGAAGCGGCCAAGGGGGAAGAGTGAGGAGAATGAAAGTGAGAGTGAGTGAGAAAATGCAGAGTAAAGGCGAGGGACAGAGAACAGAGACTGGAGAGAAAAGAGAAGAGCGGAGCTTATTCCACCCCGGCCCATGTTTTCCTTTTGTAGGACGTGTGCAGGCACGGTTTGCATATAAACAGTGAGGAGTGTAAGCTAAACATAGACTTTGGACATATACACAATAGGCAGGCATGATAGCATTCACACATTCAGTTTTCCATATAAAAGCTTTTCCTCGGTGCAACTTTATGGCCCAGAAACCAGACTACAAAAACTTTAATACCATTTTTTATTTTATAGAAAAATATAAATCAATACTTTTATGTGTCTTTCACTAGTTTGGGAGGTACAGCAATCTAGGCATGCCAGGGTCTGGGCGTCCCCCGCCGCCGCCACCACTTACCCCAGGGGTGGTTGGTTTGTTTCCTTCCACCATGTTAAATATTTCTGGTTAACCAGTTAAAACAGGGAGATGGCCATGATTGCTTTTAGATTGCCACTGCCACATTGAGTGAATTTTATAATAAGGAGCCTTTCCCCCCCCCCCCCCCCGACAGGCTGCCCTTGTGCCCGCCTCTCTGACTTTGAGGTCCTCATTATTGTGGGTTTAAATGAAGGATGTTCATTCCAGCAGGGATGGGGGAGGCCACCAGGCATCAGCACTGTTATCAGGACCTTCCATCAGGCCAAGTGACAGGCGTCCGGAGCAAGAATGCAGAGCTCATGGTGGAGACCGCCGGCTGACACCAAAGGTGACTCCCCTCACTCTAACCTTGAAAGGGACAGTTCCCACTTTATTAAAATGAATTTCGAAAGGGCCGCTCTGACAGCTGCATAATTAAATATTGGAGTGTCAGCGATAATTTATTCCCCTCGCATGTGGTGGTCAGATCCTTTTCACTGGAGGGTCAGGAAACCCAGTGACAGAGGCAAAGAGATAGCGATTCTGGGCCCTTTGTCATTTATGTAGCCCTAGCCCCAGAGGCCCTAGATAGGAGCCTCATAAAACATACAAATACACACATGTACACAAACCACACACACGACCCAAAGAGAAAAAGAAATGTGTGTGCATTTACCCTGTTATTCACCCAGTATGTTCCAATTCAAGTCTGGTATGTGTTTGTTATGCATAGCAAATGTAAAATGTTCAAGACCCTGTCCACGAACTCTTAACCTATGTTTGAGGGTCTCTGTGGGCTCCATAGCTATTCCTGAATTATCAGTCACCCCATGTTCCATGTAAGATCTCTTCCCAGGGAGAACTTGATAAAAAAGGTCATCACCACTGAGAAGGTGGACAGAACTCCCCGGACACGAACTTTTGTACAAGCAGTTCCAATGCTCGCGAGACTTCATATACTCCACTCAAGGGCTTTGGGTGTCCGCTGGACCTACACGATACCCAGCCAGTGCAGGGGTCAACTTCATGCATGTGTGTGTGCGTGTGTGCATGTGTGTTATTGAGAGAAATGTGCCTAGTGTAAGCAGCATCGTGGAACAACATGGGTTTCCGAGCTAAGCACTGAATCCTTTCCTATGATTAACGCAGCTAAATCTCCCATGGCAGCCAGTAGCATATTGCTTCATAAATGTCTATAAAAAATACAAAAACCAGAGCTTGAGCGAATTCAGCATAGGGGGGCCTTCTTGGGATGTTTATCCTTTGTTTATGTGGGTGTTTTGCTTTGTTTTGTTGCAGCTGGGGAGCAGTGGTATCATGCTCTCTCGTTGGTCTTTCAGAGGCAACGAGCGAGTGCTTCTCGGGGGTCCTTTTCTGGAAGGTTCTGCCCGCAGCTGATTCTACCCAGAGACCCAGCACACAAGCCTAGTCCATCATTTCTCATTTGACCCTGTCCTATTTACTCTGTGAGGGTAAAAAGCGCAGGCCAAGCTCGGCTAGGCAGGGTATTACTTTGTCAGAGGCAGGCTTGGCTACTCCGAGTCAGCCTGAACAAATTGCCTCCCTCACTCAGTCGCCGAACCGGGAACAGGGTTATAACTCAGTCTAAGCACCGGTCCCTCTTCTGTTGCCTTCATCACCAAGGTCATACTAATCAACTCAATTACCAGCCCTCTCGGACATTTTCATAATGTTTTCTGCTAGTTGCTCTCCTGTGAAAATCTCCCGGTCTAAGCAAATTAATGCCATTTTTATAACTATCTCCATTTCAGGTACAGTGATCCTCCTCCCCGGGCAGCCAGGGCTGGCTCTGCCTGCCATTGCATGGCTCAGACGAGTCGAGATAGCACCACAGTCCATTCTTGACTTTTTTAAGGTGCAAAGGCATCATCTTGTTTTTAGGAAAACATAAAATGACAAAGAAGTTTACTTTAGATGGTTCTGGAAGCAGAGCACTTTGTCCTCTCCCCACCTCTGTCACCCTACTCACACCCCAGCTTCTGTAGGCCTGGATTTCTGAGACACAGGAGGATGGAATTGCATTATTCCCCTGCCCCACCCCTGCCCAAAGGCTGTTTTAAATCCTTCTTAGTTTGCAGATTTGTTCCCTTTTGTCTCTCTTCACCCCTTCCCAATGATAAAGCCTCCCTCCTTTGTTTCAGAACCAATGCCTAGAATCCTATACTGTTCTATGTTTCAATGAGAGTTCAAAATCACACCATATAGGCAAAAGCTCACATTTTCAAAATCTCCTCCCAGCACAATTGCTGGGTAGCTAGAGACTTGAAGATATCAGATAAACTTGTTTTCTGAGTCGTGCTGGTTAACTGCAGCCCAAGTTTAGCAGGCGAACCACCAATTTTATTTAATACACTGAGATAACCAAGGCACACGGTGACCGACTTCAGTATCTCTGAAGTCGCACCTCCGGCGCGTGCTCAAATTATTCATTAAAACGATGCTTTGCCACACCACGTCTACATCCTGTAAGACATATCCTGCCCTTAGTAGTCCCCGAGTAAAGACCAGTGGAATGGGGAAATTATTTCTTCCCCTGTCAATTCTTTCATGGGCTTGCTTATTTGCTCAAAAGAGACATTGAGCTGAGTATAGAAGACGTAAACGATTTTGGCATCACCTGGAATGTTTCATTTCATTACTAAAAATAAACAAAAAAAACCCCGATAAAGCAAATATGACCAAATGCTGAGTGCTTGGGATAAGTGGGATGATCATATTATTCTTAGTACGTTTTCTGTAATTTGTAGTTTGTCTGAAGAAGGTTTACTCAGTGACCTAGAGGGTGCTGATGGCCCCTAGCTTGGCAGCAGGTAGATATTTAGTAAAGGAATAGGAGGTGGGGGGGGGGGGCATTTGTGGTGTGCCCACCACGCACTGTCCTGTACTAGCTGCTTGGCTTCTAGCACCCCTGGGATCCTTGATGGACATGCATGTTATCATTCCTGCCATCTGACAGACAGGAAAACTGAAGCCCAGAATGCCCACCTCACTTGCCCAAGGTTATGCAAGTCGAATAAGGCAGAGATGAGTTTCAAATTCAGGCCACAAGGACTTCAAATGTGTTTATTTAATTGAGCTGACATTTTTTAAATTGAGCTGACATTTGTATAGCCTACAATTAGTCATTTTAAAGTGTACAATTCAGTGCAAATTGTAGAAAAATCCCAGAAAAATGCCCCTTACCCATTAAGTAATCACTCCCCAACCCCCTCTTCCAACTTATCTGATTCTTATCTGTATTCTGGGTACATCACATAAAAAGAATCAAATAATATGTGGCCTTTTGTATTTAACATAGTATTTTCAAGTTTATTCCATCGTAGTAGGTGTCAGTACTTTATTCCTCTTAATGGCTGAGTAATATTCCACTACATGGACATACCACCTTCTCTTCACCCATTCATCAGCCACCGATGGCTATTTGGGTTGTTTCCACCTTTGGTTATTATGAATTTAACAAACATTTGTGTTTAAGTTTCTATGTGCACATATGTTTTCATTTCTCTCAGGTATATATTAGGAGTAGAATTGCTGGGTCACAGGAAAACTATAGGTTTCGCTTTTTGAGGAATTGCCAAACTGTTTTCCATAGTGGCTGCACACCATTTTATATAAAATCCCTGCTCTTAGTACTTCTCCGTGTCTTGCAAGGTAGTAGACGTTTCATTCAGTTCATTTTTGCAGAAACAGTTAAGGAGTCTTAGGTAGCTATAATCAACCCCCAGGGACTTACTCAACTTTGGCGCGCAAGTGAAATAGCCAGCAGGCATCTCGTCCCTGTTATTTCTGTCTCTCCCTGCCTCCCCGCCCACCCCACTCACACGCCATGTTACCCAAGCATGGAGGATGGGTGGCCTAGAAACGTGGAGGGAGGCGAGAGAGAGAGAGAGATAATTACGCCTGCTACAAGTGCCGACTAGAATTTTCAGGCGCTTTCAACCTCTCCACTCTCTTCTGGCTCTTGCAGAGCCCCTGGGGGAAGGGGAGGAAGACCATGCACGTTGCCCGAGGAAACTGAGTCCCCTCAAAGTCATTCAGCTGGCCTCACATGCCAGAACGTGGTTGTTTGCACCTGAGACCAGAATTCCGTCTTCCCAAGCCTCCGTCAGCTGGGGCCATTAATTCCTTCCCACTTTGGAAAACTAAAAAAACTACCTATGTGACCGATCCCTTTAAAAAGTCAAAGGGTTTTGCTCATACAAACTATCCAACTTTGAAAACTAGTCTACTGTAAAAAACCTTGATTCCAGAACTTCTTTATAAGTATTTCAATCCCTTCGGAGAGAAAGTTACAGAGAATAATATTGCATATCAATTAATATGAATGAGGCATGTGCTACCTATTTTATAAACACGATCCCACTTAATGCTCCTCCTCACAACTCTGACAAGTGGGCAGATTTTTGCCATATGTTAGAGATGACAAAACCAAGCCTCGGAGACCTTAAATAACATGTCCCAAGTCTCCCAGTTTGGAAGCAGGGGCCTCTGGTTCCAGATTGTTTTCTGACTCTCAACAGTAACATGTTTCCAGTACCTCAAATGTCTGAGACTTGTTATATGTCAGAAAATACAAAGGACTCAGATCACAAGACCAAGCCCCATAAGGCCATGCCTGCATAAACCAAAACTGTGTGCGGTGGCTGCATTTTGCATCTCTATCTGTAAGTGGGAAGAACTTGCATAAATGCAATGCTTCCCTGCAGCTGCACAGGGTCTCAATGAGCACCATTCTTGGAATTCTTAAAAGTTGAGCCAGCAAGCCACCTTTGCATTTCTTTTCACCACCTCCTGGTCATCCTTTAAAAGCCAGGGAAGGCCCCCCGCTGACCAGAATCAAGGATGAGGAAGAGGAATTTTGAGTGTGTCCTTCTTGCTTCACATGACTAGCTAAAGACAGAAACCATTCCTCAAGCCTGAATCGAGAACTATAGAGTAGGTTGTCCAAGACACATTGCAAACACCAAACAAGTGGATGGCCAGGATGGTTGGGAAGACCCAGATCATTGGTCTTCAGCCCAGCTTTGCCATCGACTGACTCCCTTTGTCACCCTGGGTGTTTCCCTTTTTCACCCATGGACCCTTTTCCTGACTGTAAACAGAGAGAGGGATCTAGATGAGATTGCTGTCTTCCAGGGACGTTCTTAGAGCAGGCCTGGTAGACCCAGTCATAAAGATGGGGGGGAAAATCCTTATGTTGATGGCCATGCACAGTGGCTCAGCAGAACTGGCTCTGTGGGCCAGCCTTGGGTGTTCCCCTGCAGGGCATTGTAATCGTAAAACACCCTCTCTACCCCTCTAAAAGGAGATTTCATAATGTGCCCAGATCAGCTCAGACAGATTGGGATCTTCTGTATTTTTCACTATCTGTGGGAAAACTGCTGTATAACCCAATCTAACCATGTCTTCCCAGAGGCAATGATGGTATGCCCTATGTTCCTTTTGCACGTTTTCCTTTACAAACATCATCTCATTTAATCCTCACCACAATCCTGGTTTTGTTGTCATCATCTCCAATTTGCAGCTGAGGAAATAGGGGATAAGAGACGTTACAGGATTTGCCTAAGGTCCTGCAGCTACCAAGTAGCAAAGATGGAATCTGACCCAGGTCTGCCTAGAAAAACACTCTCTTCCTCTGCCTCTTGATACATTTTCTCAAAAGGACCATCTTCTAATCAAACCGATATGACCACTTAATTTTATCTTTGGATAAAAACGGAGACCACGCTTATAAGTCAACGAGTTTGATTCATACTCTAAATAATGTCAGATTGAGAAAATGAAATCTGACCACACATTACTTCCCTAGGAGCAAATGATTACTAGATTTCATTGTAGTAATAAAATTTTTTACTTAAAAAAATATGTAACAGACACCAAAAAACAGAACTAATTTTTCACAGTCAAGAGTTACTTCCTCTTTTACAGTAAATGCCCTCTTTAAGATTTTGCAAGCTCATTTCATTATCTTTTTTTCTCTTTCAGTATCTTTCTAAATTTAGAAGTTAAATTTATAAGGTTATAATTTGCAAGGTCTTCCTTTTTTAAAGAAATGTAAGCAGTAGATGAGGCCTTCCCGGGTTTGAGGGTGATAGTTTGTGATTCTTCATTGCAGATTCCTGTGGGTTGATGATTAGTGCCTTGCCTACAAATTTTTAATACATTAACTTATCTAAATATTCCCCTACACATACTCCCCAATTTAAGAAAAATGTGAGATGTTGGGAAATGTTTCCAAGAATAGAGCACAGGATTAGCCAGCCTAGAGAAGTAGACTTTAAGAGGAAATAGAGTACGTTCTATTCAATTAGGATTATTTGCTGACTGGGTACTAGGCACATGAGGGTAAGATGAATGTATGCAGTAGGTGTCTACAAGGTCACAGGCTAACTTGGAAGACATGCATGCAGACAGATTATTACAACACAGGGTGTGTGTACCCAGGGAAAATGCCGACAAAGTTCAGGGTCTGCTCAGAGGGAGGGTTTGACTCCATAAGGAAGTATTTCAATAATGGCTTCCAATTATAGGACATTTCTAATAATATAATTACATACTTTCTTAATAGTGTAACACTCTAGTTATCATTTATTCCCCCACACTGAACAAATATAATTATTGTATACCCTTTTCATTATCAGCCCTTGCTATTATTAATGAAAGCAGTGGTTGGTGGTTTGTAAGAAAAATTTGGGTGATCTTTCACATCATTTAAAAAAAGAATTTTAAACTCCTTTTTTTGTTGTTGTTTTTTGCTTGTGTTTTTCCTAATCCTTTATCCAAATAAAAATGATACCCTCCCCCAGGTTCTCTGACAGTGGGTGCCGATTTCACAGTACCTACTTCAAGAGCAAGTCAGTATTGGATCAAGTCACCCGGGGGAGATTGGTTCTTCACTATGTGTTGTGGCTTTTTAATGCCATATTGCTTTTTATCAACCTATCTGTGGATGTTTTTCCCTTCGTTCACATTGAAAGCACTTTGTTGTAGAAACCAGTAAGTTGGTTATCTCGGTTGATTTTGTTTGTTTGTTTTCTGATGTCCTGACAGCAGAACCAATCTTTGGAATCCTTTAAAGAAATTACCGAAACAAATTCGATCACAGAAGCTTTTAAAATCAGAAATCCCAGGAAGCTAATTAGTGCGTCCTTTTAAGATGGCTTCCTGCATTTTGATATACACACAAGCTCCGGTTTCAAATGCAGTTGGCAGTTTGCCATGAGTCAGGCAGGTCATCTCGGCTCTCAGGAACACGGAGCTCCCACAGAAGCCCGTGGAGGGAGGGCAAGTTCATACCCTCGGCTGCGTTGGCACGTGACTGGGCACTGTCACCATGCACCAGGTGGAGGCCAGGAGCTGCAGTTGCGGTGGTTCCTGGCGGTTAGTTGCACCCTCTGGGAACTTCTCTCATTGCCCTGACGTTGTCCTTATTTTGCTATTTCCCCACTTGACATTGGGCCTTTAGGGAGCAGGAACTATGTGTATCCCAGAGCCGTGCATGGTGCTTGGCACGTAGGAGGCATGTAATACATCCAACTGCCATGGTGTGGAAAGCACGGGCTGCAGAGTTGGTCAAAGGTGCACGGATTTAGAGCACGCAGCCCTCTGTAACACGTATCCGAGTGACTGCAAAGCCTGGTATTGCTGCTCTGTCCTAAAAGCCATTAAAATTTGATGCTCTTAACTCTTTAAGGGCAGTAGCCACCCATCTTGGCACCCATAATCCCTAGCTGAGGGCCGGGCTCAGAGCAGGTCCTCTGTATATGTTAGCTGCTCGCTGAGGGACTGCATGCATTGCGTCAGGATGTCTGCTCTGGGACAGCACCCGGAGAACCTCTTTAGGGACGTGTTGTTACCCTCTCTGGAGTCGGGCAATCTCACTGCCAATGGCAAAAAGACACTATGAGTGATGGTTTTTTCCTTTGTGTGTGTAAAAAGGCCCTGGAAATATAAAATTGCAACTTGTATGCCTTTGTGAATTCATCTCATTGCATCGGAGAGACATCCAGGATTCTCCCTAAAAAATCTTTTCCAGCATAGAAGCCATTATAAATCGCATTTAGAATGCATGTGTGTCCTTGTTTCTGGGCCCACGTCCATGTGTTCCTGTGTCACTGCTGAACGAACCCTATCACTTCATGTCACCTGCTCCCCTCCTGGCCCTCCTCAGGGGTGTGGCCACATTCCCAGTACATCCGTGCACCATCTTAGAAGCATAAAAACGCTTGGTATGTTTGGGGTACAGTTGATATTTGATATTTGAGGTACAGTGGTGCAGATATTCTATTATTAGGATGGCCCTCGTGGGTCTCTTCACCTATCGTCATGCACGACTCAAGTGAGTTAACAGGCAGGGCCAGGACAAGAAACAGAGTGTGGTTCTAAACAGACAGTTGAACTGGTGGCCCTGGAGGCCTCATACGTAGCCTGCCTGGGTAGGTCCTTCAACGACACAAAAAGAGACCGAAGCTCATGGCACCAACTGTCAAAGCCATCAGAAAAAAGTATTTCTACCAGATAAAGCCCTCCTCTTTAAAAATTTAAAGAAAAAAAACCACCCACCCAGTGAAATCTTAGAATCAACCTGAAGGTTCAACAGCAGGGGAATGATTTCATAAATCACAGTGGATCCACTTAATGGAATATTAGCCACTAAAGTAAAGTGACAGCTGGAAAAAATACTTAATGATAAAATGTTTAATGACAGAGTGGGGTTCAAAATGGAAGATAGTCTCTGACTAGAACTAAATTGAAAGAAAGATGAATGAGGAAGAGGACAGTGGATGATGTATTATCCCTCCATGAGAACCTTTTTCACTTTTCAGAGTGTTAAATGTATGGCATTGCCTTTACAATTTAAAAATGTCTCATCTAAAATGCGTCCTAAGTGAAATCTCTTGGCAACTTATAAACTGGTAGGATACCATGTCTTTACAATATGCAATTGTAAGTAGCCCTCACATGCAGCTGTAATGTTTACTTGACCTTGGTCTTATGGCAGGGGTCCTCAAACTTATTAAACAGGGGGCCAGTTCACTGTCCCTCAGACTGATGGAGGGTGTGGCGCATATTCCACACTTGCACACTGTGGACCTGGGACGGGTCAGCTGCTAAGCAGGACAGGCAGCGGCGGCAAAAACACCCAGCGGGCCAGATAAATGTCCTCGGCGGGCCACATGTGGCCTACGGGCTGTACTTTGAGGACGTCTGTCTTATGGGGACTTGGTTCCCAGGGCTTTGTAGAGTGACAGGTTCTGAGGGGTAGGTTGATGGTGACTCCGGGGCAGGTACTGTGGTTCTTGGATAGAGCAAGTGTTCCCTCAGCTCAGGGCTCAGTTGTCAATGCTGTGCATGCACTTTTCTCTGTCCCTTTACCTGTCTGGCAATTAATGAAAATTGTCTTTCCCGAAAATACAATAATGAATGCCTTGGCCAGACAAACCATGGCAAATCCTTCAAGATTAAGAACGTACTGAAGTCCAGTGAATTTCTATTTTCTACCAAAGCACCCAGGTGTATTCTATTAGAATATGAGTGAATATTACTCATGATTAATTTTAGAAGCTAGTAAGTATTAAACTTGATAACTTTACCAGAAAAATGAATACTATTAATAATTAAAAAGAATTAAAAGGAGCAGGATGAGTAAAGTAGCTGTCATTTATTGAGCCTTTACTAGATGCTATTTTGCATAACACTTCTCATTTTGAAAAATTTATCCCACTTAATAGAAGTAACCCCAAAGAATGACTGTTCTTACCTGTATCTGCCTCATGTCCACATGCATGCTTTCTCTCCCTCAGCATATTGTTTCCTATTAACTTGTAACCTCTTTCTGTATACCCCACCAATCTGTGCCAATACCTGCACATCAACTGTGCATGTTACTTCTCCCTTGTTGGGATTTGGGGCAACTTACAGAGTCTGACTATAACCCTATAAATGTTGGTCCACTCTGACTTCATAGCTCTGATTTTTAATATGCTTCACTCTAGATGCTTGAATAAAAGGAAACCATTTGAAAATTGCTGAAATCCTTGTCAGTGATGAGATATTAAAAATCAGTTTCAAATCCAACTATATGGAGTAAAACAAAACCTAGTTCCTTTGATGCCTAAAGACAGACGTTTTCACTTATCGTATGGTGTCTAAGAATTGTGTGTGTGAGTTTTAAATTTATTTGGGAAGAGCTTTGTCTGTGTTTCCATATGGCTGCCAGGTGAGCCACAGCTGTGGCCAGCCTGACACCCTTTAGGATGAATCACATGACAACCTGTGTCTAGGATTAGCCCCATGGATGTTTCTGGAAGGAGTGCTCACTTACCCTTGATTTCCATCTTCATTCCTGGGTATCTCAGAGAGTGGAAACCCCAGTTCACAGGGCTCGTGAACTTCCATGGACTGTATGTAATTCAGCTGTGGCCCCCACCTGGTGAAGCCCGTTCTGATTCTGATCAAGGACCTTTTAGCATTAGGGGGAGGTCCACGCACATGCCCTGTGTCCTAGCGCCAACATGTAACAAAAAAGAGCTTTTTCCACAGAGTTACTCATGTGAGTGCCCCATTCCCCTGGGAGCTCCTACATTGTTTGGTCCCAGTCTGCCCTTTTTGCCTCACCGTTTCCACCCACACAACCTGCTTCCCGCACCCCTAATTACTCACGATTCCACTAACACGCCACATCCTTTCACACCTCTGAGTTTTTGGTCATGCTGTAACCTCTACCTGAGTTCTGTTCCTGCCTCCACTAGTGCCTGTCAAATTCTTTATGCTTTATGCCCTTGAGTTTTAGCTGAAATGCTGCCTTCTTTATGAAACCACCCTAGGCCCCCATGCTATAGTTGTAAGTGCTTCTCTTGTGTCCACTCCCCAAGGTGCACATTAGAGCACCTGTCATAGTCTTAAAATGTCCTTTATATGCATTGTTTGCACACCTATGTTGTGAATGTATTAGTTAGGGTAGGTTAGGCTGCAATAACAAAGCCCCCAAAATGCATTATAGCTCAAATTCCAAAGCTTGATTTCTTATACAAAAAGAACAGCGTAAGTGAATTTTCCTGGCCAGTGGAAGCTATGTTCCACAAAGCGATTAGGGCTCCAATCACCATGTGGTTCCTTTCTGCCTGTCAATATCTGCACCTAGCTTGCTGGTATCTGTTACCAGCCTTAGCCACATTCCACTGGGAAGAACGGGTCACACAACTTTCTCTAACTGCAAGCTGGGCTGGCACATTCAATCTAGCACTTTGCCCAGGAGGAAGAGCAAATGGATTTTTGCTGGGAAGGTAGCTGTTTGTCACAGTGAGCCACTTGAGGGCACAGACTTGTTTTCTCCCTGGGAGAATCTCTAGCCTCTGATATAAACTTGGGTCCCCAATGAAAATCTGTGGCATGAAGGGCTAGGAGAATGTTAGCTTGATTTCCATTTGCCATCATGTGATTCAACTTCGAATCAAGGGACATGACCTTTTCCTTTCTAGCGTTGTTTGGAGGTCTTCATTTTATGATGGAATACCAAAACACCAAGGGCTCTAAGGAGGTGGGCGCAGTGATGTCCTCAGCTATATTTTCTCATAACACAGAGTCGTGTGGAACCAGAGCCTTGGCATTTTGCGAGGTGAAAAGACCCCAGGTAAAGAGGACTCTAGCAATTCATATTGATGTTAAAAATATTTCATCGTCCGTTCACTTCCCTACTGGCAGAGTCCAGGCTGCCTTTGGCCCCCCTCCCTGTGAAATGCACCCTTTCCCTCTCATCGGTTTCCACTCCTCCTGCTGAAACTGGAGTACAATGAATAGATGTATAATAAAATCTTTTAATTGTCTTAGCATATGTTGCTTTTATTACGTGGGCATAATTGCATTCACGGGATCACCTACAAAGTCCTTTCGAATATAAAATTGAAATGGCTTCACACTCAGTGCACAAGTCCTTCTGAGCCACTGTTTTCCCCTTCACTGCCTCCTGTCCCCCTTTTGCTGTAAAGTTCACATTGAAGTGTGAAAAGAGAGACATGGCAACTGACACATGCTGGATCTTATCAGGCGAGAGTGCAGTCGTGGCCGCCTGAGAAGCGACTGTCATTTCTACACCATTTATTCCTCGCCTGGCCTCATTGCTCGCTTCCTTTCGGAGGAAATTTTCCCTGGTAAAGTACTGTACTTGTCATTTATTTCCCTTTTTTCCGCTCTCCCTCCGTGGCCGGGTTTTGATATGCATTTATCCAAAAGGCAAGCCTTTTACACACTTCCGCTAACCCCGTAAGGTCAGGCTCTTCTGAGCGGCTTCAGGCTCATAAAAGCAGCCCAACAAACCTTTTATGGGGTCATTACAGCTGCCTTAAATCCCTCTCCTTCCAGCTTTCAATAATTCTGTTGCCTCTAATCAATTCACCAGCTCTTCTATTTGGAAGTGGGGGAGGGAGGGGGAGAGAATTCGCTCAAGACCCACTTCGTTGGCACCAGGGTTTCTCAAAGTCTTTTTAGCTTGCGACTCTTCCTCTGCACTTACCTTTGAGTCATACTGAGACATCTCGGCCTTAATCCTTATTTTAGAAGAGGAGTCAGCAAACGTTTTCTGCAAAAGGACAGGTAGGAAATATTTTAGGCTTCCTGGGCCATAGGGCCTATGTCAGAAATACTCAACTTTGCCGTTTACCTTAGTACATTAAGGCTGCTATAAAGAAGATACCATAAACTAGGTAGCTGCTACATAACAGAAATTTATTTCTGATAGTTCTGGACGCTGGGAAGCCCAAGATCAAGGTGGTGCAAGATTCGGTGTCTGGTGGAGGCCCGTTTCTGGCTTCTCATCGTGTCTTCGCTTAGTGGAGGAGATCTTTGTGGTGTTTTTCATCAAGGCACTGATCTGATTCATGAGAGCTGCACCCCATTTTCATCCTCTCCAAAGGCCCCACTGCCTAACATTATCACACAGAGGATGAGTTTTCTACATATGACTTTTGGGGGACACAACCTTCAGACCATAGCAGCATTATAGTAGAAAACAATCATAGATCCATGAGTGTGGCTGCTTTCCAATAAAATTTCATGTACAAAAACACGCAGTAGGTAGGATTTGGCCCACATGGGCTGCAGTTTGCCGACTCCTGTTTTAGATCTTAAAAATTCCATCTATCCAGTCTTCCAAGAATTCCTCGTCTACTTGTAAGTAACTCTAGCTTTCCAAACATATAGAGCATGCATATAGAATTGCTGTGCTTGGATGATAGAATATTACCAAAATAATTTGGTTGACTTTCAGTTTCTAACCCTAATTTTTTTTCCTCTTTGCTTTCTTTGTTTCGAATAATAGAAACTTCAGTTTTTTGTTTAATATATCTTGAAGTACTTCACTCAAATACCAATTTCATGGTGGTACACAGGGCTGTTTAGAAGCTTGAATATTATATTTTCCATTTATTGTGCAGGGCATTTCCAGGAAATTGTGCATTTATGGTATCCCCGAGAGAAAAGCGTAGTGAGGGAGAAGAATCAGTCTACTGTGCTAAACCTCCAGTGCCGCCGCAGTGTTCTGCAAGTCTGGTGGCAAGGAGAAAGGGGGTCACTGGGCTGCTGAGGACTCAGTTGGGAAGCACCAAAAATGAATCATCTCATTTAAACCTCAAAAGAAACCTGTGGGAAACATCTCAAGAATCTCATATGCCAAAAGTGCAAAAATTAAACTTGGAACTGTAAAATAACTTGTCCAAATGCCAGGCTTGGACCAGGGAGGTGAATGAATCAATCTGTAAACCCATTGCAATATTTCTCTATGTTCATGTTTTCACTGAAGCCAGGTGTGACCGATTTTATGGTAGCAAATCAGGTCTTATTCCTGAGCACACTTCTCAGCTACCCTTTCCACCCTCCCTAGCAGTAGTACCTGGCCAAGTGATGGAATTCTAGCCAGTGCAATGTGTGTAGAGTGATGCCCAGCCGCTTCAGTTGGAACCAAGGGAAAACCTCCCAACACGTGGTCCTTCATGTTTGTATGTTTGTTTCCTATGCCCTGGCTAGAATGAAGATGACACTCAGGGTGATCCTAGAATCTGAGTATTGGAAATGCCGGAGTTCCTTGAGGGTGGAGCACAGTTGTCTTTCCATTGCATTGGAGCCATGAAAAACCTATGACCCGATCTTTCTCTAGCAGGTGGGGGAGTTGGGTTTGGCCAGGCTCAGTGAATCCAGTAGATGTTTGGGTCTGTTGAATCCTTGGAGTCTATAATGGGGATGTATAAGCTGTTTTAAAATATTTCAGCAAGTATCATGGACCTTAACCAAATATCCTATGAACTTATTTTTATTTCGGTTCGATTTACAACATAGATGTAGAGTCATGGCCAAGTATCCTATGAACTTATTTTTATTTCGGTTCGATTTACAACATAGATGTAGAGTCACTTGCCCAAGGTCACACAGATGATGAAGGCCAGATCCAAGACAAGAGTGCATGTTTCTGGACTCCTAGACTAGGTTTATTTTTCTCCCATGGCCATTTAGAAGACCGTTGTCGTCTTGGGGTTTTCACCGAGTTGCTTACTGAGCGACAGAATTCTATTGTGCTATTGTGTCCAATTCAACAAGGAGGACTCTCTGCTATGTTACAAGAGAGCTTTGGGGGGTCTGGAGGCTTCGTCACAGGATACATAAAATAGATGCTGGTGCCTAACTCCCAGCAAGAGAGAGAGAGATCAGTAATTTATAGGTTCACATTTTCCTTGGGTCCTTATAATACTTGTTTATTAGAGATAATTTGCTTAAGCGTGCACAAGGTGGAAGGTCACGCAAGGAAGGTTTTTATTAGTTGTGTGCTGAATGGATCAATAGTAATTTGAATACCATGAATCTGTCCTGTTAACAGGTTTATTTCTTCAGATATTAATTCCAGAGGGTTGTATCCGTTATAGGATGGACATAAACCATGCCGTGCAGATGGTGCTGCCTCTGTAATCAGGTTCAGCTGTGTGTTTTTGCAAACCTCTATGTGGATCCTCGAAAGTGGGCCAACAGATTGGGATAGGAGGAACTGGGTAAACAGAAACCGAGAGCCCCTGAAGAAATGAAAAGAAGGAAGGAACGAAGTCTATGCATTCATTCCATTGCTTGTTTTGCATTGTTCTCTCTCTCCTGTTTCTATCTTCCCTCCCCCCTTCTGTCCTTCCCTCCCCTCCCTCCATCTTTGTGCAACCATCCATTCATCTATCCACTCAGATTAGAAAACCAATACAGACACACAAAATGAAAAATTTGGAAAATTTAAAACCTCGATAAAATAGCTATCACTTCTCATTCCAGTCCTCAATAACAACTACTACTGGTGCATATAAGGACATTTCTCTTAGGTGTTTTCTCCACATGTAGGTGTACACATTTTAATACAGCTGAGATCATATTGTGTATCTGAATTTTTTTTAACATATTAGATGTTTTACGTCACTAAGTTAATACATGCTCATTTAAACAAGTCATCATATGGAGATATGGGAACAAAAAGCTCATCGTCTGTGCTCCACCCGGTCCATTTTTCTAAGTGGCCATTGTGGACCTTCTATGACCATGCACATATGTGCGGTATATGTTCGCGTGAGGAGATGGGGGGAGGTGTAGTGCATGTGTGTTCACTAGCATACTATTTTGCCCATTACTTAAAAACTGCTTTATTTGGTTAAAAGTGCATAGGGAACACATATAGATGAAACAGCACTTTTTCTAATGCTTGCATACTAACTCCATGCAGCTCCAGTGAAATCAAACATTGCCCTATTGGTGGACACTTCACTTCTTTTCAGATTTGTTATAGCCCTTATAAATACGACGTCAATATAGATTTTGAGGCATTTATCCTAATATACTGCTGGTTTTAGTTTTGTAGGATAGATGCCCAAAGTGAGATTTCTGGGTCAAATGTCAGGTGACTTAATGTGTGTTTACTTAAGTTATGCAGAAGCATTTCCCCGTATTATTGAAAACTCTTTGTAAGGGATTTTTAATTGGCTGCAAAATACTGTATCATATAGTTTTACCCAAGTGAACTTAACATTTCCTTTGTCACTGAGCCCTTGGGTGGCATCCAATTGTTTGCTTTTGTAAATAATGCTGAGATGAACATCTTTCCGCATGTCTTTGTTCTCCTTTCGACTTACTTGGAATTCTAGCAGTGGAATGACTTAGTCGGAGGTCACGAACAGAGAGGCCTTTTAAATCTCGGGCTGCAAACAAGCCCATTGCAGGTTGAGGCCGCACGTTTCGTCCAAATGCAGCTGCAGCACTTTACAAACCACAGCATAAACCCTAGGAATAATTCCATTCCCCACCGGGCCAGAGCATTGTTATTAATATAACTTTACAAACACCACTCTTTTGAAAGCTTCATCTAACCCGACCACAGCTCATTAGTGAACCTTCGAACAATCCCAGGGCAGTTTGTGGATTCTGCAGCAGATGAGTTATGTGCCGAAAGGCACCGCGGGAAACCCACCCCAAAGACGATGACTGCCCACACCTGCCGGCTGGAGACATTAGGGCTCTACTTCTGGGACGGAAGGGAAGGTCTCTTTTGTTCCCTCTGGTGTTTCATTTTGAGCTTCAGATCATGCCCAGTGTTTCCCAGTTGGGGACCTGTCAGCATCTGGGGCTGCACAATTTTTAGGTGTGAGGGCCTGGCCAGCACGTGGCAGGACATTCAGGGTCCCTGGCGCTGCCTGCCACACGCTGGCATCATATTCCCCACGGAACAACCGGAAATGCCTTTCTGGGTCTCCCAGCTTCCTCTTTAACACTGCGCCCCTTCATCTCAGCATTCAAATTTATATTTTTTCATGCACGTTTATGTATTTTATTTGAATATGTGTCATCTTTGTGCACTGGCTTTTGCTGTCTGTGATAATGCAGTGATTCTCAACCAGGGCTGGAAGGAGGGAAAGTAACCCACAGGGCCTGTTCTAATGGGGTTGGGGGGTTATTTGTGTTTTTAAAGTAGAATAACGGGGTGTTTAAAAACCAACATTCTGGAGCCACAAGGCCTGGGTTCAAATTCCGACCCCTCATTTTACAAGCTTATGACCTTGAGCAAGTTATTAACCTCTTTATGCCTTTATTTTACCATAAATATGGGATAATTATAGCTCCTACTGCATAGTTTTGTTAGGAGGAGTAAATGAGTCATTATTTTTGAGACATTTCGTGCCTGGCACAGAACAAGCAGAGAGAGAGAGAGGAGAGAGAGAGGAGAGAGAGAGGGGAGAGAGAGGGGAGAGAGAGGGGGGAGAGAGAGAGAGAGAGAGAGTGTGTGTGTGTGTGTGTGTGTGTTTTACAGAAATATATGTGGGTGGGTTTGTGTTTTCCATAATTCCAGCTGGGCAAAGGCATTACTTGACAAAAACCTTCTGGACTGGCGAGGAGAATCAGAAAGCAGGCTCGGGGAACCTTGAAAGGCAGAAGGACTAAGAAGGTGTAAGTTACCCAAAGTTGGCAAGTTAGCTCAGTGGCTGCCCTGTTCGATACACATGTTTTAGAGGGGGTGACATCGCCCGTCTCCCTTGTCGAGGTGGTCTTTTTTGGCACCTACTGAGAGCACCCCACTGTTGACCTGGGTGTAGGTCAGATCAAAGCCAAGAAACCACAGCCTGAGGGGAAAGGGGGGTGTTCAGAGCAGGTGGCTTGTACCAAGAGGAAGGGCCAGCCTTGGGACCTGAGCCTGGGCAGTTTGACTCTCCTCCTTTTCTTAGAAACCTAATGTAGGCACAAGGTCAAGGCTACTGTGGGGCTTCGGCGATACCTTCAACCTCCTAGTCTTTGTCCTCTCAGAAGGAAAAAAAATGGGAGGAAGGAAGGAGGAAAGAAAGGAAGATGCATTTTGTCAGACATTGTGCTAACAGATATTAGCACAGATGACATTTGGAACTGCCCTGTGAGCAGACATAGAAGCTCAGCTCAAAGAGGTTAAATGTCTTATTTCCTCATTGGAAGACACATTTTTTATGTATCTCTGAATTGGCAGGTATCCTGTAATCACTGTGGCTGTTTATGTACTCTTACTCTTCTCCCCAGTGTTGTGAGCAAATCAGCATGCATGTTAAACTTCATAACAGATTTAAGTGGTTATAATAATAATTATTGTGATATAGCCTGGGCAACATAGCAAGACCACATTTCTAAAAAAATAAATTAGCCAGTCATGGGTGATGTGCATCTATAGTCCAGCTACTGGGGAGACTGAGGCAGGAGGATTGTTTGAGCCCAGGAGTTGGAGGTTACAGTAAGCTGTGATCTTGGTGCTGTCCTCCAGCCTAGGCGACATAGCAAGACCCTGTCTCAAAAAAATTAATTATTATGACAAACATGCGTCAAGTAACTATGTGTGGTTTTTTTGCATTTTTACTTCGTTTAATACTCATAAAGACCTAATGATGTAGGTTCTATTATGTACCCACTTTACACATGAGAAAACTGAGGCACAAAAAGCTAAATAGTCTGCTTTAGATTGCAGAGCTTATTGAAGGCAGAGCTGGGATTTGAACCAAAGTCTCCATGCCTCCCAAATTTGTACTCTTTTCTCTATCTCACACTGACTCCCATCCCTCAATTCTTCTCTCATTGCTCTATACTTAGAATTTGGAAATCTGTCCTTCAGATGCTTCTAGAAGGAAACATGCTTTGGCGGAGTTTACCCTTGTAACTGTCTTCATTCTCCTCACCCTGGGACTGTATCTTTATAATACTTTCTTGTCCTTGCTTTGCTGGAGGAGGCAAACAGACATTGTCAAAGGGACTAAAAAAAAAAAAGGGAAAAGTGGCAGCAATTGCCAGCACAATCACTGAAAAATCTTCTTCTGAATAGACTGGTAAATGAAGCTCTCCCCTAAATATTCAGAATTGGCCTTTGAATTGACTAATTCAAATCATTGAATCAGATGCAGTTACTTTGGACAGTCTTGACAGAAGAGCTACAGTTTTGGGGGGAACAGAGAGCCTACCATTCATTTATTCAACAAAAGCTTTCCAACACCCGGCCCTGTGACTGGCAGCGGCAACACACACAGGATCAAAGCACGTCCATAGGAGCAAAGACCTGAAATAGGCAGTCACCACGCATGGGAGTTACTCAGACTATCAACTTCCATGCCCTGTGGGTTGCTATTGTCTTGGCCTAAGACTAACCAAAGGACGTGAGCCCAGCTCTCGTCCACTTGGATTTCAGCATCGTTCCCTGAGCACACCTCCAACTCTGGTCTTGTGCGCCCACTCTGCAAACCCTCCATCCCCCACCGAGCGGTACCAGCCTCTGCTGAGCGTCAAGATGGTACCTAGCCTGGGAGAAACCTCCCAGCACTGCGGTGATTCATATCTGACCCTGAAAATGCTCTCCCTTACCCAGAAAAGCCTTCCCAGAAGAGTGGGAGTCCAGGAAGACAAATAACAAAGATAGCAGTTTGAAGAGGAGGCACTAATGGCAATTTGGGTTGATAATTCTACCAGCTAATTTAATTCTGATTTCCCCACACTCCTGGCCATGGTACAGTTGGCTCCAGAGGAAGGCAATGAAAAGTTATCAGTAAAGAAAGGATTGGGAAATTGTTACTTTTTTGGATAATCGTTGGGCTGCAAGGGTCTTTCTTTAAACTCTAAAGTTTAAAGATTAATCAGGGTGGACCTGTCCTAGCACTGACAATCAAACATTTGTGCTATTTATAAAAATCAACAGAGACAAAAACCATTTGATGAACTCCCACTTTGTGGGCATTTGGTGATTCCAGAACCCTGGAGAATAGGAAAAACCATAGAGGAATCTCACCAGTAACTATTGAACTGGGCATGGCTGTTGGGGAAGGCCCCTCCCCTCTCTAGATTTAGGTGAATGTTGGGGGTTTTTCCCCCCTAGATTCAGAATATTCAGATTTAGAATTAGAGTCCCAAACCACCACTTTCTGGTGAAGGCAGTGAACCAGACGGGAGACGGCCCCTCTTCAATCCCAGCAGAGAAAATCTCAGCGGAAATCAAAATTCCAGCCCACCCTGTGCTGTGGCATCGGGCAATCTACTTTCTCACCTCTACTTATTTACACTCTCAAGGAAAAAATGTGAATACTTGCAAGTGTACCCTGACTGTTTCTAACTGGGGGCCATCTTCCCTTTTAAAAAATGACTTTTGTACGTGTGGCTTGTTAGTTAAAGGAGATGTGACACCATCACCCCCCTCTCCCTGCCCAGCCAGGCTCCATTCATCACCGGAGTGGCCTCAGAATGGATGGAGAGCTCACCGCACAGATCTCGTGTCAGAGACGCATGCGTTTATCTTTGGCGGTTTGGGTTTTGGCGGGATGCAGGGAGGGCCTTTTGTCAAACACCTGCCAATGAACGTCTGCTGGGACACCATAGATCCCCTTCCCTGTCGCCCTGGGAGCGGGGAAGGTGGCAGGTAGAAGGAGCGCGGAAAGAGATGGGGATGAGGATAAATGAGAGCGTGTCTGGCTCCAGGGCGGACCGCGTCGAACACTGCCTGGCGTGGGGACGGACTCATCCGTTTTCTAAGAGGCAACATAAAGAAGATAAATTTGGTGCTCAGACGTCTGAGGCCTGACAGTAGGAAAAACATGGTAAGACATGCGTTTACAAGAGATGCCTCTTTGCATGGGTGATGTTTGTGTGCATTATTAATATGTCTGCTGGCCGCGAGAAGGTACATCCAGAACATTTTCTATATCCTTTTCTCACATGTCCTATATTGCCAACAAATGCTGGTAGGTGTTCTCTGCACTGTGGCTCTGGGCCTGGGTATTGTCTTAGCGTACGCTCAGGGCTGTGCTGACGCATCTGGGTTGATAAGCAGGGAAGGGAGCCACGAGATAACCGGGATTACAGTATTCGATAGGAAAGTGTGCAAAGTGCACAGCCCGGAGGGCTTACAACAATGCAAACATTGTCTCCCGGTCCTGGAGGCCAGAGGGCTGAAGTCAAGGTGTTGGCAGGATGATGATCCCTCCAAGGGCTCCTGCGTAGGAGGCTGCTTGCCCCTGCCAGGGTTCTGGTGGCTCACGGGCCACGCTGCGTGTTCCCTGGCTTGCAGCTCCAGCCTCCCCGCCTCTGTCTGCACGTGGCTGCGTCTCCCCATCTGTCTCCACATCTCTGGGTCTCTCAGTCCCTTCTCATCAGGACACCAGTTAGACTGGATTAAGGGCCCACCCTGCCGCGGTATGGCGTGATCTTAACTAAGCACATCTGCCTTCTAATCTAATTTCCTCTCCATTTCCAAATAAGGTCACATTCCGTGGCATTGAGGGTTAGGACTTCACACAATTCTACCTCTAACAAGTAACAACTAGTAATAATCTCCTGATATTAATGCCGCACTTGGCATTCCCAGAGTGCCTGCTGTCCTTCAGACCTCGTGCCGGGAACCTCGTCTCAACCTTCCTGCCAGGGAGGGACGGGACAGTCCACACTTCTCACCTCTTCCTCTTTTCTCCCACACCCCCAGCCAGGTTTTCAATTTACTGATTTTTTCACCGCCCGCTCATTCCCAAGACCAAACATAGACATGGGGACTGCCAAGTATCACCGTATCACTTGTCAGAATTTCAAACACCAGCACTGCAGTAAACGACAACACCCTACGTGTTCACAACAGAAGCCAGAATAACTCTTGGAACACTGTATTTGTTAGGGTGGCCGTTAGACAATCAATCACAGACCCTGAGCCCCATTTCCTGGGTTCAGCTCCCAGCTCTGCCACTGAGCAAGCGGATGACTCTAGGCAAGTTACTTCAATGCTGTGAGATCAGCTTCCTCCTTTGTAAAATGGGTTCCTATCCATGCTTGCCACATACAGCTTTTGCAAACGCGATATGAGGTTATTATTACTAGAAATAATATTTTAGTTCCCCTAAACTTGGATTTAATAAGCATTTATCAAACACCTCCTATGGGCAAAGTACTCAAAATCTACTCCTTTCTCTTGTATTTCTGCAAACAGAAGAGCATAATTATGAATGGATTCATCTGAGCCCTGCGTCTTTCCTCTGGGTCCACTGTGTGTGCCCAGCCCAGCAAGGCACACCTGATAAAGTCTCTCCTTATCTCTAATTGCCGGCTATCTCCCCCCGCCCAGCGAGACAAGCTGTGCTCTTCAAACACAAATTCCTTCTCCCGCGTCCTGGGCAGTTTGGCCCTTTCCTCCCCGAAGCCGCTCATTGTTGGTGGTGCCCGCGCCCAGGGGTCACTTTTTTCCCTCATCCGCTTGCTGGAATGTGCCCCAGATGAAAACCCACCGGGTCTGGAGCTAAACGAAGAAGCAGAGATGGGACAAGGGACAAGGCGGGTGGCCGTGGGGCCACATGCGATAAAAATGGAAACACCCACTTTTGCCTCCGGTACCCAAGAGGAAATGGGGGCGGCCGGCGTTCAGGATGGCCTCGTGGTTGTGGTTTTAGACACAGCTTCGAGTCGTGACTGCAAAGGCCCGTTTCCCCTGCTTGCTCTCTTTTTTAGTAACCGTGCTAGTTCTCATAGACACTTACGATCCCTTTTCAAAGATTTCCAAAACTTCTTTCTTGGAGACTATTTGGACGGTATGGAGCGAAGCACGCATTGTCAGAGAAATTACAAATTTACTAATGCAAGTGCCTCTGAGAATCATCCTCCTTTTGTTTTGCCTAATTTCCACACTTATGAAGTCAAACTTTCAGTTAAATGTTTATGTAGCAATTCGGCTCTTCTCAGCCATCTGGTGCCAGGCATGCTCTGCGGAACTCTTGGTCGCCTGTGCTGGGTTGGGTCTTCCAGTTCTCGTAGCACAAAGGCCTGGTGTTTAAATGCTGCAAGCAAATCGCCACCTTCATTTCTAAAGTCTCCTTCAAATCTGCACCTTTCCCCCCAGTAGCCAATGGGGATCAGTGTTTGCTTTTCCTGGGCCTGCGTAGCTGTCTCACCTTTTGCTTCTGTTTTCCCCCCGTTTACCCCACAGTGGGAGGCACCAAGGTAGGATTGAGGCATTAGTATTCACAGTTGTGTGTGAGCAGCTGAGCTAACATGCACCAGAGGGAAAATATTACTTCTCATAAATGCTCAATAATTATAGTCTTTATTGCATCCAAATCTATATTGTGACACATAGCGGAAAGCTTTCAGATTGTATGTGGAGGAGTTGACAGAGACTTGCAGGTGACAAAGTAAAGAAAAAAATCTATGTATTCGTACAAAGAAACAAAAATTTCTTTTCTTAGATAAACCTAGGAAGAGAGATGGTAGTGCCACTGGGACATTGGGCTTCCAGTGGTACCTTGGAAGTTGCCATCGTACCTTGACTTCGAAAATAGCATTAACTTTTCAAAAAACTACCTGACCATATAGAACAGACATATAAAGCATATTTCTTAAGGAATAATAAATTCATAGTAATTTCTGTTCCAATCTAAGGGGTGTGAGTTTTTTTTTTTTTTTTTTTTTAACAACAGATGTTAACTAGGGGAGATGAAGAATCGTGCATGGGAGGGTGTTCCATCCTGCCGTTGGGCTTTGCTCGGCTCTGAGTGCTGAGATTTTCGTCAGACACAATTGTTACCTCTCCCCATGAGCAAGGGTGGGATGTTTATTTGGTATCTTGCAAATGATATGAGCTGATGATTTTCTAGGTAACTTGTTAAAAACTTCCAGTGGTTTTAGATTCTACCTAGTTTTAGGAAACAGAGCTGATGTGCGGTGGGGATAAGGGAGAAAGATGGTCATTTGAAAGCATTTGATTGCTTCATTATTTTATCTTCCCGTGGAAATGTTTACATTTTTTTTTTGTCCTGTGGCAGAGATTCGCAGAATTAATGTGGAGCCAGTAGGCATGGATCCACGCCTAAGGTCTGGAAATGAATTCCAGAGACCACAGGACTTATGGACATGCGTGTGTGTGCACACCCAGACCCACAACAGGGGCCCTTGCTTGTAGAGAGGCCCAAAGACAGAGGCCTCCCACCTCCCCACCAGCTGCACTGAAATGCTTACCATGTTTCCAACTTGGATTCAACTGGCATGAAAGTTCTGTCAAATGTCAATTCCATTTTAAGAGAGAGAAGTTAAGAGAGGGAAATCATTTTAAAAGATGCACCAGTTGGTGTTAGATGATTCAGTAGTTGGTATCAGGTAGAAGAGGTACCTGCAAAGTATGGGTCCATGGGCCACATCCTGCCACATGTCTGTTTTTATAAATAAAGTTCTATTGGCACACAGCCATGTGCATTTTTTTTTTTTTTTTTTTACAGATTGTCTATGGCTGCTTTTCCACCACAACAGCAAGGTTAAGTAGTTTTAACCATATAGCCTGCGAAGTCTACAATATTTACCATCTGCCCTTTTATAAGGAAGTTTGAGGACTCATGCATAGAAGAGTAACTAGTTGGTGTTACCTAAATTTTGCGAATTGTGGTTAAATCTCTTGTTTTTCTGTAATTTCAAGTAAAATCATCCATCAAAGGCAACGTATCTATAATAAGATGCTGGGAAGGTGAGCCAAAAAAAAAAAAAAAAAAAGTGACTTCTGTTCATGGGAAAGGCCACTGGGATTATAAGTAGAAATCAGGACATGGATTGTGACAAGTCTGTCCCGACACCCTGATTTTTGCTTTTCTGTACATTTTGTTTATTTCCAAGTCGCTACAGCTGCACAAAGAACTGGCCCTCTTTTCCTCTCCAGCTACTTAATAAAAGCCCAGTTTTTACTTCCAGCTGGTCAAAGGTCTTAGGGAAGGAAGCTCATTTGTTGCTCACTGAGGATCATGTCAGACACCATTTGGAGGAAGTTTCTATCAAATCCTGTTTGGACTAGAGAGAAAAGTTTTCAAACTACAGCAGCACCAAATAGGTCATGACAAAGAATAAATACCACCCCCCCCCCCGACCTGGGATCCCCCAAAAGGAGGGAAGCCTAAAGCCCAGGAAGCTGCTACTACAAAATCCACTAAATAAACATCTATTTAAACAATCACACCATCTAGGGGATGTGTACTTATCAGCCTGTTCTTCAGTACTTAGAGCAGTACTTAGGGTGCAGTAAGTAGTTTAAATAAAATTAGTGGAGAAACAGGGAGTTTAAGGGAGCAAGAGATCAGGACTTCTGGGCTCCCTACACATCAGGTGATTTAAGCTAAAAATGGCTTAAAATACCGCAATCACTTGAAGTGTCTTACATAAACTGACCAGGAATCTGGGGCATTCACGCTGGAGACAATTTTCTTCTCCTCAAGATAAGGGATGGAGAATTAGTCATAGGGTATTTCCAGATAATGTAGTTAACACCTCGTGTACTATTAGGTGGGCAGGGAGCTCTGCTCTTGGGACCGAAATTGCTCCTGCCAGCTCTCAGGAGGAATGTGTGTATTTTTAAAGTCTGGGTAACCACGAGTGAGTCATTTCCACAACATGCCTCCCTTTGGTGTGAAACGGGGCAGAAGGTGCCCCAAACAGCTGTTCGGTTGTCTTGTGCAGTTACTCCTTCATTCACTCATTCATACATTCATGTCGTGGGTACAGAGCACCCGTGTATGCCAGGCCCGGTGCTAAGTACTGGGGAGATGTATGTGAATAAAATCTCATTTTCCAGGAGCTTACTGCCTGTTGGACATTTTGGCCTCCTCTCTTTAGCCCAAGAAATGATTTGACAACTGAGCGAGACGTGAGGTTGTACCTGGTAAGGTCTCTATTGGTCAAGGGAAGGTGCAGTGTGAAAAAATTTCTCTTCAGGTGGGAAGGCATTCGGAAGCTGACCCGTGTGGCCCTTTGCTTAGCCACGGGGTAGCCTTCCTCGCACATTTGTTTATTTTTTTGCCTCTCATGTCTTAATTCCTGTGTGGGGTCACCCCCTTTGCTTATTCTGTAAGAGAAGCAGTATCATGTGAAGAATATAAACTTCAGAGCTCATTTATCCGTTTTCACATTTGAATCCTAATTCTGCCATTTACTTGCTGTGTGTCCTTGGGAAAGTTGCTTAACCTCTCTGAGCTCCCATTTCCTCACATGGCTTCAGGACTGAGGTTCATGGCCGATCACTACTGTCACAGTAATGGGGCGGATGGTGAATCAAAGAAGGTCCTCCTTTTACTCGTTGTTCCCCGCGCCTTCTGCCACTGCACTTTGGCTCATCAGCACTGGAGGAAGTTGGTCTCCGTGGCTGTGGACCACCAGAAAGTTGCCAATTTTCTGCAGTCTTTGGCCTCTCTGATCCCTAGGGTCAATCCAGGTGAATGCTTTCTGTTCCCATTACCCTGCATTCTCTTTCCAGGGCTTTCTGTGGCAACCCCACAACTCAGAGCAGAAAGCACAGGCTCGGGAGCTCGATGGACCAACGTTCACACCCAAGTCTATTACTTCTGCACACCAGTTGCTCACCCCCGGGGCCCTGTAAAAACGAGGATAACAGTAAGCACCTCCGAGGCTTGCTGGAGGAACTCAAGTCGTCTAGGTGGCAGCTGTCAGCGCTGAGCCTCGAACAGAGGAGACCTCAGTGGGGCGTGTCCCCAAAGGCCTCAAACTGCAGCCTTGTGTCCACCAGGTTTTTGCTCTTTGTTTCTTGCTGAAATGTGAATCGAGAACAGACTGAATACAAAAGCGCTTTGCCACTGGGGAGAGCGGCTGGGCGTCACCTTCACGGGGCCACCCTCTGCCCTCTGCTTCAGCGGGGCTCAGAGCGTGGGATGTGTTGTTCACCCAACAAATTAGATCTGATAGCTAATACTCTGTGCGGTCTCTCTGTGGGTAAAGTACGCTTTTCATGCAACTTAAACAATATTGCAAAGAGACTCCACCCACCTTTTCTTACTGCAGGTCACCTAGGGACCGTATTGGTTTGGAGACCTCAGCAGGGACCCCGTGAGTTTGGAGAAGAGCGGGCAGGTCCTTCCACCCTTGGCAAAGGCGATTCAGGGCACCTGGAAGGTCGCAAAGCCTGCCTGCTCTTCAGAGTGTGGAATCCTGAGGTGGCCAAGTCAGTAGGTAGGCAGGACTGTGCTTTACCAAGTTCAGGGCAAAGAGAAAGCCCCAAGGCCCTACAGAAGCATCCTTTCAGCTCCTTGCCTTCTGTGCAGCATGGCCTTCAAAGACTCAGGACATGAGTTCGAATCCCTGCCCAGCCATTTGGTAATGGTGTAGACTTGAGTGAGTTGTTTCACCTCTTCTGTGTCTCAGTTTTCTGTAAACTGGGGAAAATAATAGCACATCTATTTCAAGGTTGTTATGAAGACTTTGTATGTACAGAGAGAGAGTGTGTGCGCTTAGATCAGTGTCTGGCACATAATAAGCATTATGACTGTAGCTCTACCCTGAGTCGTAATTTGTGGAGAAAAAGCTATGTCAAAACCATACCAACAGTAATTTGGAAAGGAAATAATTTGACCAGTCATTTCGTTTATAGGCAGCTGCATTGGATTGATACATTTTTCCTTTGATCTGCAAAGGAAATGTGATCGTTCATTCTTTCATCCTTTTAACAATATCCAGTAAGCACCTACTGTGTGCCAAGCATGGGGTCGGGTGCCGGGGACCGCTGTAGGTGAGGTCACAGTCCACTAGCACGTGCCCAAGTATATCATATACATGGGCTGTGAAAGTGAGCAGAGGTTTCATAATGACATGAGTTGTCATTTAGCAAGTCGCCTGCCCCATGTGAGATCTCTGCTCCGACATTCCATGGGGTGTCCATGGAGCCTTCCCTTTTCTTCTCTTCCCCGTCCTTCACCACCTCCCCTCAGTTCCCAGCTTCTGTCGCGTGAATCGGCGCGTTTCTGGGCGCCTTCCTCTTCTGCAGGCACCAAGCTGCTGAGTCAGGAGGTACCACTTCTCCATCTGCTTCCCATCTTCCAAAACGTGTGTCCTTGCGTCTTGGTCACTGAGCTAAACACTTTTTTCCCCCCCTGTATTGTACTTCTAATAGAGTTTCTGGGAGTGCAGACACAAATGCTTGACTTGCATGCACCTTGTCTAACCAGAAACTCCCCAAAACAGCTGTGCTTTTTTTCCCATGCCGTGCTCCCCAAACTAGAGGATGAGGAAGAATCACGCAGGCAGAGAGCAGCACGAGCAGATGCTACTGCCACGGCCACTGCGGCCACCATCACCACCTCTAACATCTGTTGAGTGGGGATTGGCACCTTTGACAAAGTTACCAAGTGCAGTGTGAGCAAACCCCATCCTCTTCTCCGCGTCTTTGCCTGTTGGCGAACAAACTGAACAGAGAGAACTTTGTGTTCCAACTACATGTTGGAAGTTCCTGGACACCAAAGGGTTCTCTCTGCTCACTAAGTGTCATTCCTGAACATGAATTCACAATCGCAAAATGCAAGATCTCGTGAGCAGCTCTGTCCTCTCCTGTCCCTGAGACCACACCCTCTCATCCTCACCCTCAACCCTACGCCCTGCCCCTCGGGGTCCAGACCCTATCTTCTTCCCTGAGAGACTTTTTGGGGGGAGACAAATTTATTGTTATAACATGTCGATTTCACTTGTAGAAATGAGCTGTTTTCAAGGATGCTGAACTCAGACCACAGTTCTGTGTGAGCGCTGGAGTCGGACAGGTCTGGATTTGAATTCTGACACTGTATTTCAAGAGTTCTGTGCAACCTTGAGCAACTTCCAACTCCTCGACCTTTAGTCTCCTCATCTGTGAAACGGGGCCATTGTCTACCTTGCAGAATTGTTGCAGTATGAAATGAGATAATGTTGCAAGGTTTCTAGAATGATGCTCATTATTAACTCAATATATGTCAGAAACTATGTTACCTTGTGCCAGTGGGGCAACCTGCGTGAAATCGGCTTTAAGGTTATAGGAACCAATATGAAAAATGCTTAATAGTCACAAATCTATGTCGTTGTGTCACCCAGATACCCCAAACTTGTTTGGGTTTACACCTTTTCACAGTGTCTGACTTGCCCCAGTGATTTTATGACCTTGAGGTCCTTATCTGTTTCATCATGTCTTATGATCTTCCTCCAATAATTCCCAGTGCTCTATCCATAGGCCGTCACCACTGGACTGCCGGGGCTATGACCCACCAGCTTCCAAGGAGCGAGTGTGTATCACTTCCCAACTCTGCATTCAGTTAATAGCTTGCGATTGGTCATGAGGAGACTATTTACACCATGGGAATTGGCAGGCACTACAAATCAAGGTTCCATCCCCCACCCCATTGCTCCAGTGAGCCAGTTGTTCGACATTTACCAATATACCACTGTCACCAACCCTGCTTTTCACAGATGTATCATTTAAGCAAAGCAATTCATGGGAAAGTAAATTTTAATTATCAGACCATCTTATTACATTCCTCACTGCCACAAATGTGTGGTTGTGGTGGTAAAGTGGGCTTTTTGATTGCCTTGGAAAGGCAGTTCTCTAATGCCAGGCAAAACAGATAGCTTGGCAATTCGTTTATTGGCTATTGTTTCCTCCTCATTGTGGCTAAAATGTGAGTACCCAGGAAAAATGATGGGAGCATCTCACCATGATGGGAAATAGTGGATATATGGACCCTGGAGCTTCTGTGGTCCTGGATCCGGGACTTTAGCTTTCCAATTACCAGCAAGTTACGCTTCTCAGCCTTGGGGTATTAAAGAGAAGTGAAACCCAGGACAGTTAAGGATCTGCCTTTATGTGTATATGTGTATAACAGTTTAAATCAGTTGGTCATTTACCAAAATCCAGGGAACAAGAGCAGCTTCAGAAAATACTGAATTTTTTCACTGTATATAAAAACGAATCCCTCTCCTTTATTTATTTATATATTTTTTGCTCTTTTATGAGCTCTTTCCAAGCTCAGGGATTTGGTAGAGAATCCACCCTCTGATCTCTGGTTTGAAGAAAGCAACACATGGCATGCCCCACCCCTTATTATTTTTCTCATGGGCAGTTGAAGCCTCAGATTTCATTGTAGTTTTAGCATCCTGCCCGAGAGTCTAAGATGCCCATTGGTGGAGCAGCTCAACTAGAGACACTGTCTTTCCACTGGATAAGTGACAGACGTCACTGTGAGGGCCTCACTTCTGTGGCTCAAGCTGCTGGACAGCAAAGGGGTCAAGGGCACGGATGACACAAGTTCAAAATCCGTCACCCCTGCTCCGTAGCTGTGTGACCTTGGGCAAGGTGCTTAACCTTCCTGGACTTCATTCAGGTGTCACATATATTAGATGGAAGTATTATAAATGAGAATACCCATCAAACATGTAATACCAGCCTGGGACCCTCAAAAACTGGTAGCTATTTACTGTTATTGGCAGATCAACCACAATGATAACTGAAAATCTTGACCTGCAGGTGTTCAATGCTCCGGCTCAGCTTACGCTGTGGACATGTTCCTATTTATCACGGTGCAATTGTGAAGAACGGGGGTCTGGAGCCCAGGGATTTGGTTCAGCTCCTCACTCTATCACTTGCTCCTTGACCTGGGCAAAGGGTTTCGCCTCTTTGGGTTTCAGTGTCCTGCCTTGAATTGGGAGGAACAGGCGCACAATTCGTCACAAAGGATTTGGTGCATGCAGGGGGGACCCTCAACAGAAAGCAGTAAAGGCACATGGAATCCCCCTAGCATGTGGGAGGCAGGTGGCACATAATCAGAACTCAATAAATGAGAATTATTTGTTATTAGGTCATTTTTCTGGCTTGAGCCTCAGTTTCCCTCTCAACGAAATGGCATGCTAATACCGTCATAGGGCTCTTGCAAGAATTCAGTGAAAATTCTCCACCGTGGCAGTTAGCCAGTGCCGCAGAAGGTATCCAGGCCCTGCGAGGATTCACACATTGAGGGGACTGCCTGGTAAAGTCATTCGATTACGAATCCAAAGGGTGTGCTAGTAGGGGACAGACTTTTAGCCACCTTGACAATCCAGGGACACAAATACACCTCGGTGGCAAGGTATGTTTGTGTGCATGCCTTTTTACCAGGCAGGTGGCTTTGTCAGAGGATGAATCCTATTAGGTGTGGCAGCCAGAGGGAGGGGGAAAAAAAGCAGAGTAAGATGTTCCTTGGTGCATCCCATTGTCATGAGTTCAGCATTTCTCTGACCTGCGAGGGCGAGAGTGTCACAACCACAGTTGGTCTGTCGTGAGAGCGCCTGGTGGCTGCTGCCGGGTGACGCGCAGCGCCAAGCCTCGCCAGTCTGCGGGGCGTTTCCTGTGTGAGGAGCAATCTGCAGGAGGGAACGCTGTGGGGGAGGGGCTGTGGGCCTGTCCTGGGCCACCGTCCAGCATGGCTGGCAGAGATGGTGCCTCGGAGTCTGAGGACACCACGCTGGGAGCCGGGAGTTTGAGGACCTAGAAACGGAGCTCTGAAAGGAGGAGCGGGGTCCCTGAGGCTCCGCGGAGAGGGACTTGGCCCCCAGAGGGATCCAATGGCCCCGGCAGGGAATATGTATCCCCTTCACGGGGCCAGCGTTTCAAATGTCTGCCTGGGTCCAGGGTGTATAGCATGTGTGGCGTGTGGAGTCAGAGGTGACATCAGCCATAGACAAGACTACGGGACTGAAAGTGAGGCAAACTCCATCTGGACCTCAGTTCTGGTACTTTCCAATTGTGTGGCCGTGAGTCACGTCCCCTCCTTTAGCCTCTGCCTCCCCTCTGCAGTGACACCTGCCTGGCGAGGTGAAGCTGTCAGGAGAATCCGAAGTAATAGCGGGTCCTGGGCACATGATGGGGCCGCAGGGCCAGCAGCCATCACCACTGTCATCGTTGCTGTTGGACTCTGCCGTTGGGGTCGGACTAACCCTCCCTGCGGCAGCTGTCATGCCTCACACTCTCCCGGGACAAAGACGTGAGGGACTCAGGATGGTTTGGAAGGAAGATCTAGAGATGACAGGTGACCACTGTGCTGAGATGATACCTGGGCTGGGTGATCTGGCAAAGGACAAACACTGTGGCCAGGTGACAGGTGACTCTCTTTCGGGCAGGCCCACAGGTATGCTCGGGAGGACGGTCCAGGCTGGAGGGTTTCCACCCAACCGTCTCACGCCCCAGCGTGGTGCCCGACACCAGCAGCCATGGCCTCTCTGCTGTGACAGCGTCTGTCCTGCCTCTGATGCCATTGGTGGATTAATCAGTTTCCCTGTGCCTGTCTCCCACGTGGCCTGCCCACCTCTCTGTCACAGAGAGCTGTGGGCCTAAATCACATATGCTCCCCAGATGCTGGTGGACATCAGCATTTCAGAATCAAATGCCAAATTGGACAGCCACCGCTTGGATGGATACAAATTGTCATCTGTTCATACACAGGCCACTCTTGCTCTAAGGCTAGTGGATTTCTGGGCTCTGAGTTGGGGACCCCAAGCGATGCCTACTTGCTGAGAATAGTAGAGGAAAACTAGTTCTCATGCTTTGAGGCAAAAATTCAACTGGTAGAACCAAAGAGGCAGGGTTAAGTAACTCTATGAGCTATAATAAAAATGCATATGGACCTACTGTGGGAAGAAAACTCACGCCAGGAGGGTCTGGATTTCAAAAGGATCCCACCACTTACTAGGGAAAGGACACTAGGCCAGGCAAAACCCCTTCTGGGCCTCTCTAGTCTCATCTGTAAAATGAGGCTAATACTCCACATGGAGGGAGACATGTATTTTCCCAACATTTTATTATATAAGTTTTCAAATGGAAAATTTGAAAGAAGGTTGCAGCAACCACCCACCTACCCAATCCCTAGATTCTACACTTTTGCTGCGCTGTTTTCTAACACCACTTGCCTGCCCTCATCTGTACTTTGCTCTTTCCACCCAGAATTGGAGATTTAAGAGGAGCTATGTGTAAAGGGCCTGGGCTGGTGTCTGGAATTTGGGGGCACTTCACAAATGATGGTGGCAGTTGTTGAAATGTCGGTATCCTAGGGCCATGGCTGTGAATTTGGTTCTGTCCCACTGTCACCAGGGCACCAGAGGACTGTGGGATTCACAGCCAGCATAGCACCCAGAGATGTTGGTTGGGTGGCAGAGAAGGGTGGCCGCTCCTAGGATGTCTAGCCCAGAAGGCAGAAATTTGCCCTCTACTTTTAAGTCCCTTGAATGAAGGAAAGGCAGGATGTTTTGATCTGCATGCTGCCTTCTTTAAAGGTTTTAACAAACAGAACCGTAGCCACCTTTGACCTAGTGTCGTCGTACCCCAGAAAATGGACAAATGTCATCGCTTATCCTCACAACAAACACGTGAACGGGATGTCACTACACCCACTTCACAGATGAGAAGACTGGGGTTCAGTGGTTTGTCACCGAGCAGCCAGGTGGCAAAGGCAGGACTCCAAGCATTTCTGGCTTCAGCTCCTGGTGTTTTGTCACCATCCCACACTGCCACCCGATCTGCACAAAGGCCTAGATCTTGCCACCTCCTGCTGCTTCTCTTGATTCCCTCCAGGACTGAAGAGATGACATTGATTATTGTTCAAGAAGTTAGAAAGGGCCTCTCCCCTTCCTGGGGTGAACACAGAGGGTTTTTTTTTTTTTAAATGGAAAACTACAGGGAGCGAGTGCTGCTTCACAAGAGAGGTGGATTGGATTCCTACGTGATGCCTGAGTTGGCTAAGTTTTCTGAAGACGTAACTCTGCAGCATTCTTCAAGGGCTCTAGAGAGTCCCTTATGCCATCAAATTAAGTTTGGAGACTTCAATAAAAAAGTCCCGAAGGAAACTGTCAATTAATGCATGTATACAAAAGCATCATACTTGGGTAGAACACCTTCAAACACAAACAGTATTTTCCAACCATTAAAAAGTTTACATCCTACTTGGTTTCCATAGATACCCGAGGTAATAGTCTCCTTCCTCTCATTGACGAGTGAATGTTGTTCGATTATTTTTCCTTTTCTTTTCCACTATTTTTGTTATGTTTTTCTTTTGGATGTTTTCCCTCCATCACCATGTATGAAAACAAAAGATAACTAAATTGAAACCTGGCAGTGTAATTTGTCTGAGGAAGACAGCTTGATTTATAAGCTCAGGTGATACCGTTTTTGCACACCTCCGTATTATTTTGTAGTACTTGCAGGAAAGAGGTGGAGCATTTTCAATTGATAAAATTATTTCCCCAGTCCATCAAACACATAAACTAAAAAGGAAAATGCTAACGGTCTGTTAAAGAGCAACTGAGTTTTTAATAGTGTGTGGAGCAGGGATTGGTCAACTATGGCTCATGAGTAGTCAGATCCATCTCACTGCCTGTGTTTGTGAATAAAGTTTTATTGGAATACGGCCACGTTCACTCGTGTACATGCCGGGGATGCCTGCTTTCCCAACAATGGCAGAGTTGAGCAGTTGAGGTAGAAATTATATGGCCCACAGAGCCTAAATTATTTAGTCTCTGGTTCTTTGCGGAAGTTTACTGACCCTTTATATACAGGAAAGAATTGGGGGTTGGGCGGCATTTAATACTTTTGTCCATTTAGGCAATTACCTGGTCTTGACGTGACTCCTTCTCCGCATCTTTGGAATGGGAATGATGGGACTCTTTTAAAAGTGTTTTGGGTTGTGAGACACAGAGAACAAATAGGAATTATTTTCACCTGAGATTCTTTTTGCTAGAAAAATCCAAAGAAACCTACCTTAGGACTTTAATATAGAAAACCCAAGAGAAGTATGTAGAAACCTGTGCCCAATAGTTCAGGTGTTGTTCCCTGGGCCAGTGTATCTCCTTCCTGGGAGAAGTTTCCAGAAACTGGGTGGGCACTCCATTCAGGGGGGAGAAGGCAAACAAAAGAAGCCACAACAGTCTAGGAAGAAATCTTTAATTTCTATTCAGCTTTAAAGAGTTTGAGAGAGTTTTTTTTTTTATCCCCCCTGTTAACAAACCAGTTCAAGTACATGCCTTCAGATTATAAAAGTACCTGAAATTGCCTAGAATATTAGCATGCATAGCTTGTTAGTATTTACATATATTTACAAAGGGAAACAAGAGAAAGATCTACAGTTATTTACAGTCTACATAGAGGAAAAGAAAGGCAGTCTAATTGTATTTCCTAAAATACAGTAGATGAGTCGTCAGCACATGCATATTTAGATAATATTTGCATGATAGAATGCAATCTTTAAAAAAGACATACCTTTGTAACTTTCTATGCTAAGGTGTTGCATAATCAAGGTAAATTTTTTTGTGTTTGTTTTGTTTCTACTCTATTTGCATCAAGTGCTTTAAAATGCTAACATCGAGGCAGAATTATTTACCCTGGCAATTAAAGCAACAGCACACACAATCATTTCCTACTAACTAGCAACACGCTGCTGGTGAATGAAATATCTATTGTTTCTCCTTACCCATCGACCACTGTGAAGAGATCTGTGTCAAGGCAGTGCCTAAGCCATCACCATTAATTATGGAAGTAATATAAATGAGACACTCTCCACAGTATGTTCTAAATGAAATATTAACAAGGCCAGCGTCTTTGAGCCTGAGAAATGATCTATTCCAGTGAGCTCTCTATGAAAATGCACCTACCTAACGAAGACATGCCCCACTTGAAATAGTGGGGCTGGACATCGGGGGCCTGCCTGTGAGGTCTGAATTATGGTAAAGTACATCCCTCCTAATTCGTTTCTGGAAGACAGAGTTAAGAGTTAATTTCTTACCATGATGTGGGTCCCATCAGGGACCCTATGTCTTTTCCCCCAATGCCTTTTTCGTACCGTGTTGCAGAATATATATGGGACATGGGTGTAAATGAACTGTCAGCTTTAAAATATAAACAAACAGCCTGTTTGAGGTTTGCCCTGAAATCCTGCCTGCTCACCGAACAGTCAGTTCTTGGTTTTCTAGAAGACCCTAATGTAGCAGGCAGACTGGGTGAAGTAATGTGTACAGAAGGAGGGAAGGGGGGAAGCTGTTTGTTTCACTTACACTATGAAGATATTCTTTGCACCATTCTATTAGAACTGAACCCGTTAATTCTGCCTGGCAATAATTTCAAAGGTTTATGTCAGTGTACGTGGCGAATACAGATGCATACATTTATATACAGTATATAGAGCTAGCTATGACGGAAGTTAACGGAGTCAAAATGTAAAACGTTTCAAATTAACACAAGCTAAATATCTCTTATAAACACTCAGCAGTCCTTCGGCACTGGCATCAGGGTGGCCCCATTGGAAACTCTCAGTGACAGGCCATCACATTTGTCCCATGTGGAAGGAAGATGCTATCGGTCACATGCTTATTATTGCTATGGCTCTTCTGGCTCGGACATTTCAAACTAACCCACGGAAGAATGAATACCCCAGTGCAGTTCTTCATCCCAGCACGAGAACTCCCCATTCAAAGTGAAGCGGTACTTTGAGCAATGTGAGTAGTCCGGGCGCCATCAGCAAGGAATGCACAGGGAATTCTCACATGGATAAAAGACACAGTCAACGATACCTTCTCCTATTTCTAATAAGATAATCGCTCAGGTCCATTCAGTTCTAGAACACTTTTGGCGGGCACAAATGAAAGGTGGAACAAACATGCATAAAATCACCCCCATTTATAGTGCTTGAGCCCTTCCTTTTTCCTTTTCTCATTAGGAGCCCACCCGCCCCCACCTCCCACCCCACCAAAGTGTATTGAGGGTCTCACAATAACAGCAGGTCTCAAAGACGAAATGATTCTAAATATTACGCCTCCACTCTCTTAAGACCAGACATAAATCTGTCACAGAACCCTTGGAACATTTATGGCGAGAATTCTGGAACACAAAAGGAGGCATGGAAAGGGCTTCATTTATTTTTAAGGAAAAGTTCAGAACAGTTTGTCGACTTGAAATCACAGGCCCTGACAGCCTCCCAAGGTCACTCTGCCCTTCAAAGTCCCCTGATAGCCCAGGGTAAGATGCCTTGCCTTCCCAGAACAAACATGGCTTTGGACTCCTCTGGGTGGTTGGGATTGGCTGCCTATTCCTCCCCAAAATTAAGGCTAGGGAAAACAAATATATTCTTTTGCCCGAAAAGAATTCTTTCCAGCTTTCCATCCTGAATCTACTGGTCTCTGGGCTTGTTCCTGCAAGTATTTAAATATTTTGCAAAGGAAAAGCAGTTAACAGTCCTATGGACTTCCCAGCTCATTCCACTCCAGTCTTTAAGGTGACCTCTTAAAACTTCTAGGTGATGTTGCTAGAAATTCATGCCTTTTGACAGGGAGAATGGCATGGCCTTTGTATGGCACTTCCTTTCAGGCTGACTTGGGTTTGGGGGCATACTATTTGGCATGCCCGAACTGCAAGTAGGAAAGGCCCCAGGTCAGCTGATAGATCCTCTCTGAAGAGAGGCCTGTGAACTTATAGCTGTCGTTTGAAAGCCATATGGCATTCTTTCCCCCTCAAATGTTTCACTCAAGATGTCCTTTGCCATTGTGGGTTGTGGCCTCTGCTTGTACCAATTGCATTTACAGTGATGGACAGGCATGCCTCCTTTCTTCCCTCTCCCTCCTTATATTAATAGATGATGTCCCCATTGCTACCTGGGGAATGACATGTCACCTGTTCTGGGAAAGTCACCGGAAAATGACCTTGAAATTTTCCACACTCATGATCCTGTTTTTAGCAAAGAAACTGTTTTCCTTGTGGCAAAAGGTAGCATCTGAACACACACTGCCCAAGTCTTTTCTGTCAGAGTGGGCATGTTCTGTTCCGCAGGGCTAAGTGTCAGGATGTGACCCAAATGGATTCTCCAGAACACTCTCCCAAACTTTTATAGCCTAAAAACAAATATTGGCTTTCCTGATCATCTTTGCTTTTTCTATTTGAGAAATTGGGTGTGTGCCCCTTCTAGAATAAATGTTAAGAACAGCCCGTGAGTTAGCAAAATTCCCGAGGGCTGATAAAGTTGTACTTCAGTACCTACAGGTAGTATTTGCATGTGTCTAAGCCCATATTGTACAAGGCCTTTGTAGGAATCCATTGTTAGGAGCGTGCAAGAAGTAATGTGTTATGGATTAATTGGAGGCAGGAGAGGGAGGGGGGATGGAGACCGGCTGGAGCATGTCGGCCATGCTTCTGCAAAAGGCCACGCTCGTTTCCATGTGCAGGGATTTATAGGATCGAGTTTGCTTAGGTTTCGCTGGTTTGGATGTTCATGCTCTGAAAAACCTCGATCATCAAAGAGTAGGTTTCTCAGATGGGCAAATCTGGCACCTGGAGGTGGCATTTTGAATCAGGTGACTTTTTTTATTGAGGGTCATTTGCTATTGGGTCATCCCAGGTGCTGCTGAGTCTTCATTTTTGTTAATCCAAATGGATATAATTTCGATTTAGCTCACTGACTAAAACAATGGAGAAATCTCCTCTTAACATTTCTCAGGTGAACACATGACAGCCCACACATTTAATTTTAGGCCACATGAGGGTGTCACTTTATGGCCAGACGTGGCCTGGCTGAGAAGCAGCAAAGAGGCAGAAGGAAACTTGAACCCAAGAAGAGGAAAGGGGCAACGTGCCAATATTTGTGTCTCATATCTACGAAGAAGGTTTCGTATACCAACTGGTATCGATTCTGGAGTCCCTCAATCTACGTGATCATCTGTGTGACTTTGGACAAGTTGCTTTTGATCTCTGATACGAAGTGGGCTTCTCTGTAAATGGGAATAGTAATTGTCCCTGACTCGTAGAGCTGTGTGAGGGCTAGAATATAATGCTTATAAAGCTCTCTGTGCAGTGCCTGGTGAATTGTAGCCTCTCAGTAAGTGGTAGTCACTGTCACTGCTTGAATAGTTGTTATTCAGTTGCTACAACTCACTGGGAAAGGCAGGGCAGTTTGCAGGATGGGGTACTTTTGAGTAGAGATCTCTGTTCTCTTCTACCACCTCCCTTAATTTTGATGGAACTTGGTGTGTTCTTTGATTAGTACTTCTTCTCACTTGAATTGTATAATTATATGAGCATCACAGTGGAGGAAGAGGGTGACTTATTGGTGTGGTCACAGTGATCAGGGAGCCCTGTGAATGAGCCTCATTCCTGTACGAGCTGTATTACCTTATGGACACACGGGATACGTGGCACAAGTGTGATCCCTTAAAAGATTGTTCTTAGTAACCAGGGAACGCATAACCTTTCACAGCAGCTTGCTTTTGTCTGTCTTGCTAACCAGAGATAGAAACCATAATATTGTTTTCGAGGAATGCCTGCGTGCCAACACCAAGGTATCCGGAGATGAAGTAGAAAACACCACACTCTACCTTTCTGGTACATTGCTTACCAACTCTCTTCGAGGAGTGCTTTTGAGAGACAGGGACAGACAGAGAAGGCGTGGAGACAGCCATCATTCCACACTTGACATGGGTGTTCATCGCCCCAGTTATTCCGCTCCAAGTGGCCTATGTATTCCCAGGGCCACGGGATAAGGTGGCTGCTTTTGCATTTGGGAAGTGTCTGCTTTACCTATCAGACCCCAGATGAGTAATGGTGACAGCTCAGAGGGTTTTAAGAGGTACTTGTCTTTACTTTTTACCAAACCCACTCAGTTCAGATCACTTCTTTGTCCTTGGAATCCAGTCTCGTAATCACTGCCCACTTCCGACAGGGCTTTTCTCCTTTGGGGTTCTAAGCCTAATGTAACTTCCATGGCGTGTTTCCTCCCCAGCTCTACTTTTTGCTCAAATTGATTCATTCAGCATTTGCTGTGTCATGTCCTGATAGCAGTAAAGCAGTCCTGTAATAAAGCAATCTTAGAACGTCTACTACTCTCTTGCAATCATTGAATATATAGATATGCCATGATATTGTGTCTATTTGGTAATACGTATCATAGTTTAATCTACTTTAGGACAGGAATCTATTCTTTTAAATAAGCATGCATTTAAAAATAGAGAAACCTGAAAACTAAACATTATTTGTGTAACATGTATCCCTATCAGAACTTATTATATTAGAGTACTAACAATGCATTACACATATCAATATGTGAGGTTTTTTTTTTCCTTTACCATATATTATGTATCAGAAACCTCTGTACCTTTTCCTTTAAAGGAGTCAGTATTCATTTGTATTCCATGCTGACAGCTACAAGCTGATGCCTAGCAGTTATCAAATAAATGTTGATGAAAAGCGGCTACTTAACATTTTCATCCCAACAAAGTTTTGGAAGGGTGGGTAATTTAGATCTGAGGCCTCAACTATAAATAAACAGCAACTGCCTTCTAAATCCTACCTTTCGGTAGTTCAAAATCATGCTGCAAATCTGACAAATGATTTCTGAAAGAGAATGATGAACCCTTATTACCAAGATACTCTTAACCTTAATCCCGAACAAGATTCCTGGGTAATTTTACATACCCTATAAAGATTGATGGCTCAGTTCTCCTCTGGAAGCTCACAAATGTTTGACTAGATCGGAAATGGCATGCGGGGATTATTAAAGATTCTACGGGGCTTCCCAGAAATTCTCAGTCTTGTGCCGTCAACACCCTAACTCATTGCCATTGCTATGGGATAGAGACACCTCTCCCCAGTCCCCACGATTAGCAACTGCATGCAGCCTACAGGCTTCTGATAAGTTGTTCTAAAAAAATGTTTGAGGAAACACATAGCTCCAGCCGGTGTTTGTATGTCATGGTATTATTATTTTATCACAATGGATCAGGAAGCAACAGTGATGACTGGCAAGTGGTTGCTTCCGATATTTTACAAGAGAGCTGTTAACATTTTCTTTATATGGCTCTTTCATCTTTTCTGAATTATGTACTGATTCCCCACCAAGTGGCATGAAGTCACCTGATAGTAATTAAAGTGCTCTTAAAAAAATTTTTTATCAGTTTAAAAAGGCTTTATCTTATGTCAGCAGTACTTGCTTGTTTACTAATGAGATTTCACTAATGTGGCTCAGTCTCATTTTGATGATATGCAGACCAAAAAGCTGATGAGCCACAAATGAGAACTGGTTATTAAATTGTCGTCACATTAAATTGTCTGATCACATAAAGATGTCACTCAGAGGTTGCCAGTGGTACAGCTGAAAAGAGAATTCCCCAAGAAGCCAAAAGGGTAGTCAGCATGGGAACAACAAGATACTGTCACTGCTTAATTGTGCAGCAAGGGAAGAAAGGAAAGTTAGTACCCGTGCGTACCAAGCATGCATCTGAGAGAGAGAGTTTTTAGCCAATGTACTCAATGGATCTTTGGAGTGGAGAAGGTGTTCTTGGCTTTCACGTGCTTCCCCTGTCCCCACCTGTGTTCTTCTACAAAGCCAGAGCCACTTGGGATGGAGTTTTGATTGTATATCAACCCAAGCCTAGTGGCAAAGGAATCAAAGCCAGCTCTTGCTTTAAAAAAAAAATGGACTTTCCTGAAACGTATGGTTGTCAGCATGGTCGCCAAACGTAGGTGTATATGCACTGAGGCCACTTGCAATTGCTTTCAGATTCCAGGGAGGGAAAACGCACGCCCCCAGCTTCCTCACCATCTCGATTCTGTGTCAATGCGACTGCAGAACTTTTTTGCAAAAATACCATTCCAACAATGCAACAGTGAAACATGACATCATCTTAGAAGGTCATGGTGGCAGAGTATCACACTGGGTTGGGAAGAATTCGCTTTTTGCTTTCCCAAGTGGCCTCCTTTGGTCTTTTCTCAGGATTAGCAGAACTGTTAAAAGGCCGGTCTGTCATGGTGCATGAATGCCGATATTATAACCCCTCTGGTGCTGGGGAAAGAGGGGCTGGGTTTGGGATGAGCAGGCTGGATTCTCTCACCACTTGGGAGCCGACGGCAAGTCACCTGACTGACCACTTCGGTGGTTTTGGCAGATGCAAAGCAAAATGGAAGTCTATGACAGATCTCTAGAAATGTTAACAAAACACCACCACCATCCTCAACTTTGCTAAGAACCCAGGCCAAGATGCTGTTTGGCTTGAGTTAGCTAGGTGAGCATCTCAATTCTCTGATTTGTCTTAAGAGGTACTTCTGCTTCCCTTTTCCCCACATGGGATGCAAAGGAGTCTGATGAACCACTCAAATTTGTTTGGATAAATATGCCAGGTGCTAAGCTCAGGGTTATAAGGAATAATTCAGTGAAAGGAAATTTGGATGACATGAACTCATATCCATTAGACTTGAGCCACACAAATCAATTCGAAGAGAAACAGCTGAATCCAAAGTAATAACTGGCTATTTGGAGTGGGCATGGGAATGGTATGGGGGTTGGCATGGTAACAAACCAGGTTCTACGTAATTAAGTTCAAGTCATGTCAGTTTTTCAAATTCTGGGCTCTCAGGACGTGCCCGAATTGTCGAGCAGCCAGTTATCAAAATCCACGTCTTGGTCTCTCTCACACTCTGCACCCCCTGCCCCTACCACTCGACCACTCAGTTCTGAGACCAGCTCCAATGAGACCGCAGACGCTGACACTGAAGCCAAAACCACCACCACCACCACCAAAAACCCATCTGCTTTAGAGCACTTTCCTCATCTTATAACACCTTGGGACCCTGGTTCTCAGAATGGCCTTGGCTCCCCAAGACTTTAGAATGCAAGCACGGGGAGTGGGAGCCAACCCATCGGGGGTGCTTCTCCATCCACACTGTGCTTGGGGGCTCAAGTTCAACCCTGTAGGGGCAGCAAGATGGTCAGCTTGGGGTGAAGATGAAAACCCATTTCCCCCACAATTCAAAGGTCCTCAATGTTTTCCTAATAGCGACCTTATCTTCGGTTCCCTCCCTGGGTCCTCTCCCGATCAGCTGATAATTAGTTGATGCAGCGAGGGCTGTGATGCACATAAATACTCATAAGATGCCAGATAAACTGTATTGGTTTTAAATTAGACCCGTGCCTACCGTGTCTCCCTATCAACAGCAGCCTATTATTTTTAATTATGGCTTGCAAAGCAAAGTGATGTCTTGCCCTCTTTAAAGCGTCCCTGACAGTGTTCTGTCACTCGGGATGATATGATGTCCCATCAGTGCACAAAGCCCCACTGGTCCTCCAAAGCTGAGACCAGAGTGACCGATGACAGTCCTTCAACTTGCATTTTCAAGTGGGCTGGGAGGAAATGGATCCCCCCAAGCCATGGTCCCATCGTAAACTGGGGCAACTGTGACATTTAGGAAGAGGTCTTCACAGGATCTGGATGAATGAATACACGTGTCGCGTGTCTACGGGAAGTGTGTACGTACGGCGGGGAGTATGCATACATGTCCGTGTGTTTTAAATGTTTTCACAAAGCATTGCAAACCCTTCCCCTAGCAGCACTGGGGCAAAGAATGAAGGAGAGATCTGGCCCCAGCCCCACTTGGATTTTCTACCTGATGGACCATAATTGAGAGTGGTTGGTTTAATTCAGACAGAAGGTTCTATAAACATCTTGGTGTCAGATTACATTCCACAAGTAGTAGTCCAGGGGTTGCATGAATTTGCTCTTGTGTTCTGAAGGAGATCATCTTTTTCTTTTCTCGAGGAAGAGGCGCCTGCCATGGTTTATTGATACGTGTATTTTCGAAACCTTTTCCTTAGACGAGGTGTCAAAAGTCACACCCGCTTTACAAGCAGAGTTTATGGCCTCATTTTTCCAGGATGGTCGGATCACACGTTTTACAGTCACATGCTTTGAGTTCAGTCCCCTTTGCCACGCCAAGATTCAGTCGCAACCGAACCAGGTGTGGGGGAGGCTTGCTAATTCCCAGGCAGTCACGGTGACATTTCCTCACCCCTTTCTGAATTTTTTTTTTGTCTTTCTTCTTGATTTCCAGCAACAAGGAGCTGCCACCACTGTCTTCTGCGCTGCTGCCCCAGAGCTCGAGGGCCTGGGCGGGATGTATTTCAACAACTGCTGCCGCTGCACCCCCTCGCCGGAGGCCCAGAGCGAGGAGACGGCCGGGGCCCTGTGGGCGCTCAGTGAGACGCTGCTCCAAGAGCGACTTGGCAGCCAGTCCGGCTAGGGAGCCTAGCCAGGGTGGGCGCGCCCCCGCCCCGTGTGCGTGCGCCCGCGGGCCGCCAGCACTGGCCCCCTTCCAGCTGTATCATCCTGGGGGTTTCCGTGTCCCTCCAACACAGCTACGCGAGAGTCAAGGAAACAAGAGCAGTCGCAACAGAGTGAAAAATGTCAAGTACCGATGGGAAGCAGGGAATTGCAGGGGCAAAGGGACAACATCGCTTCTCTGGGGCTGGGTTAGGCACAGGTCCTTTTGCTCTGTGGTGTGGCCTGTTTGAAAGCGAAAGCTTGGTTGGTACGTGGGTTCCTTCTCTCCCTGTAGAAGCACAAGCAATCCTCTCTCGCTGTTAACAATAGCCCAGTGTCCCCTTGTCCTACCCAGCTACCGCCACGGCCACCACTGCAGCCAGGGCCTGGCTTTCTCCTACTTAGAGAAGAGAAAAGCAATTCTCCTCCATCCTCACTGCATTGATCCAGGAGATAATTATTTCATTCATCCTGACCAAGTCGGAGCCGGCTTGGCAACGACCGGGCAGAGAAATCTCAGAACCTTGTCCCAGCCCGCCGGGATGGTGGTGACACTCAGCGGTGGAGTGGCGTAGGCAGAGCTGCTGGGTGGCAGGAGGACTGGTCCTTGAATCTCTTGCCAAAGCAGTATAAAAAATTCTTTTGAGATTAAAACAAATTTTGCAAATCATTCCCTAGATACCTTTGACAGGCAAGAAAGGAAGCCTGAAGAACACACAGGATGTTCCGGGTTGGGGTTCCCCTTCGTTCATCATTTACAGTTTCAGCTCTCCTGTGTCCTCACTCTGCTCAAATGTCCTTCTGTCCCTCCCCCTCCTATGCTTAATAAAAGAACATGCTTAAATATGATCACCTGAAGTTTTATAGTGTTTCTTTTCAATGTTCGTTTCAGTTTTTTTGTTTTTGTTTCATTTTTTTAGAAAAGAAATCTAGAGGAAAAATAAAGCGCTTCTTGTAGACGCCAGGAAAACACCATTCTTGTTTCTTCTCTGAGTTTGTGTTTTGTTTTTTGTGCTTTGTGGCTGTCTGTGGGCCAAGTTGTCTCACGCGATTAGCATGCCAGCATCGTATTTTCTGTTGAAGAAAGAAAAGAGAAATCACTATTGTTTAATTTCACCTTAAGGTGTTCTGTTATTACTTACAGTGGGTTATTTCGGAGCTCTACGGCTACGCCCCTGTGATTACCAAGTCCTTAGGACACCCGAGGTATTACAACGGGGCTGTTAGAAGACTATTCTCTGCTCAGCTCTTTTCCTATACACCGGGATTTCCAGACTGTGCCAGCAAGGACATGAGAAATTCCACTCTGGCAAGATGGAGAAGATACTTTTGCTGAGATTCCAGGAAGGTAGAAGAGGGGGATGTATGTCATTGTTCCCCCTCCTGCTAACGGCAGCTTCAGGTCAGGCACCATCATGCATCTCTAGGTGTGGTCTAGTCAAACACCACTGCTCTCCTGGGGCCCACGGCCTGGCCACAACCTCCCCTCTGGTTATATCCCCCCTTACAAAATCCTTCTCATCACAGGACTTCGAAAACTGAATCAGATAATGTCACTTTTCTGGTCCAAACCCTCCAGTGCTTCTAAGGTAGATCATTTGCAAAAGCAGTCACCACACTTCCCCTCTCAGTGTCCTTACCTTGGGAGGCCCCCTCCTACACTCGCTCTGACCCTGGTCTTATGATTAGCTTTGGCCAATCTGAAAAGTACTCAAGCACTGGGGCTTGCCCTTTCCTGCTGCTCTTTGGAATCCCGCAAGCTCCATCACAAGAATGAGCCCGGGCAAGCCTGCTGCATGATGAGATGCACAAAGTTGATACCCAAACTGGTGTCAGGCTGACGAACAGACGTGACAGCGAGGCCACCCAAGCTACCAGCCCCAGCTGAGCCAACCCAGATGGGAAGAACCTCCCCACTCAACCCACAGACTGCAAATAAAGGTTTGTCACTTTAAGCCACCGTTTCAGGATTACTTGTTATGCAGCGAAAGCTAACTGACACAGCTTCTCACCTCACTGAATAAAGTCCAAAATTTTTAACATACTTCTCTTATAATCTGTTCTCCAGCTGACTCTGATCTCATGATCTAGCACTTTCTCCTTTTCCACTAGAAGCCACTTTAGACTTCCTGAGTTCCTCAAACATGCTGAGCACACTCCCAACGCAAGATCTTAAATGCTTTTCTTCTGCATGTCTTTCTCCCTCACTGCTTTCTGCTCTGCTCAGTTGTCACCTCTCTGATGAGGTGACATTCATGGTGTCACCCCTCCCCCTCCCCTACCCTCTGTTTTTCTTGACACTTAATCCCATTGGACACATTGTGTCTATTTCCTCATTTTCTCTCTCTGCCGCCTATAGTATGAACTCCATGACATCTGTTGAATATGCAAGTTGGCCATGATGCCTTCAACATAGAAGGCTTAATAACTAACCACTGGAAAAAGGAATGATTCTTGGTGACTAATTTCAATTATTTTGAGAAGGCTGTGGTGCTCCACACTGTGCTAAGCAAGCTACAACAATCGGATTTCTGATGTGACCACAATCCTACCAGGCTGCCCCCTCTCTCTGTTTTATGGAAATGGAAACCAAGAGGTCTCTTAATTTGCCATGGTCCATACAGCTCCGGGGTCGTAGAGCTGTGAGTCACACCAAGTCTGTTTGCATTAAAGGTCATGCAGTGTCTTTGCACCAATGTCACCGCTCCTTCGGTAAGTTGAAAATATCTGTTTCAACAGGATGCACCATCTGAAGGTCTCAGCTGAGCAGAGAGATGACTTATGTGTTTCACTCTAGCTAAGCTTTAAGTCAGGGGTCCTCAAACTTTTTAAACAGGGAGCCAAGTTCAGTGTCCGTCAGACCGTTGGAGGGCTGGACTATAGTTTTAAAAAAAGTATGAACAAATTCCTATGCACATATCTTATTTTGAAGTGAAAAAACAAATGGGCAAAAACACCCACAGGTGGCCTGCAGGCTGTAGTTTGAGGACGCCTGCTTTAAGTATTTGGTGAAAGTGGAAGTTGGGCCAGGGCAAACACGACATCGGAGAGTCTCGTCAGCCAAGGTGACGCCCAAAGTATCAACAAGAACCAAGGGAGGATATGCCGCCACCTGCCTCCGTGTGCTGTCTAGGACCTCTGTGCTGACTCACTGCCACGTGCATCCTGCGTCAGGCTGGTAAGTGAGGCCGGGGCACCTTCGCAAGGGGAGATGAGGGTCCCCCAAGTCAAGGAGCTCCATAAGACACACAGACCAAGCCTTTGTACATTCATTCATTTGTTCATTCAATAGACATGCCACAAATAAACTTTGCATTCCAGAAATTCAAAATTGAAAGTAAACCCCTCCCACAGTCCCTTCTACAAAGGGATTTGCATGTTGGGTCTGGGAGAGTCCTCACAATGCACAAGGCCCTAATTGACTTTATCAAAAATTCTCTAGGTTACTTGAAGATGAACCCAGCCAGATGCTGCCAATCCCTGAGGACCATCTTCCCCTTCCAGACACATTTATTTTACTTCTTTGGCCAGCTTCGTAGAAAATTTCTATACAGATGATCAAGTGAATAGCATAATTCCTATAATTCCTATTTTAGCATATTGTAAGGCCAAGGATATTTCTCACCATCTGTCATGGTATGTACCTACCTACATATGTATACATATATGTATATGTGCCATCCATCATGCATGTATATACAGTATGCATTGCATACATGTACATGCGTGTGTATTAAGTGTTCGTATATACATGTGCATTTATACATAGGTACATATATAGATGGTCCCTAACTTATGATTATGATTTTTCAACTTTACAGCGGCGGGAAATTGATATGCATTCAGTAGGAACTGTACTTCCATTACCCATACAACGACTGGTTTTCACCGTCAGTATCGTATTCAATAAATGACATGAGATATCCAAGACTTTATTATAAAACAGTCTTTGTATGCCCAACTGTAGGTTAACATAAGTGTTCTGAGCATGTTAAAGGTAGACTTGGCTAAGCTACGATGTCTAGTAGGTCAGGTGTATCCAATGCATTTTTGACTTACAATATTTTCAATTTACAATAGGTTCATCAGGACATAAGCCCATCACAAGTCGGGGAGCCTCTCTGTACACATATATGTATTTGTAGCATATTCTTTGTATCATAATAATCCCACTCCATCATTGCCGCCCCTACTAAGATAGCAGATACTATTTACTGGCCTTCTGTGCTGTGCCAGGTAACGGTCTAGGAAAATCACACCCTCCTTTTTATTTTGTGCTCGCTGGATGGAGCTGAGGTTGAGAGAGACAACGTGCTCTCTCCACAGCCCCACGGCGGGTGAACAGCAGAGGCAGGACGTAAACCCGTCTCGGTTCCCTTTGAAGCCCACGTGCCTTCCACAAGGCACCACTCTTTTGTAGGCGGCCTGTAGATCAGCAACATATGCAAGTTACATTTATTCAGTGGGTGCAGGCAAACTGCTTGGCTTCCTGCTTCAGAATGGGATCTGGCTTTCCTCCTGATGCCCAGATGCCTGGTGTAAACTTCACGAATTGTTTTTATACGTGCCATTTATCCAGCAATGCTGGCTTCGGCCCCAATTTCCCAATAGACACCCTCTCCCATTCTGACTGTAGATATAATCTAAGGCCAGGCAGGGACCTAATATACTCAATGTTCAGAGTTCTCCACCATTGCCCCATGCTGCAGAATCCACCCCAACAGCAAGAGTGACAGTTTCTCTAGAGGCATTTTCTTCCGAGTCCCTCTCTCTCCCTAAGTTTCTTTAAACCCAAAAGGCAGCCGGTTTCCACTTTCACGCCTGATTAACAGAGACCTTGCTGCAACTTATCAATAGGAAACAAGAAATGGAAGCGTCCCCCAGCAATGACTGAAGCCTGTGGCTTGTGGTTTTGCTCTTTAAAATGGGGTTATGAGTGGTTTTGTTTTGAACTTCAGTGAAGGAGGCCTGATTACTTTCATCAAGGTCAACACTACGCCAGAAGGACTTGGCTTGTAATCTCGCTGCCCATTCTGGTCACCAGCAGGTACCATTTTTAGAAGCTTATGTAAAACAAAAAAAAAAAAAACGCATCTAAAATAGCAATATTCACCCTGTATATTTTAACTCTGCTTTCTAACATATCCAAACTAGTTTGCTTGAAGTCGTTTTAAAATACTAGTATCATGAAACATTGTCCACATAATAACTGAAAAACCTGCCCTCAATTGTGTCCACTGATGAAATGATGCAGCAAGAATAAAGGGAATTTTTAGGAAGAAAAGGAAAAACTCAAAATACCCTATTTTAACACAGACATTATCATGTTTTCTTATTCCCTTTCGAGACTTTATGGTATCTGGTTTTACGCACCCCTGACCCCTCTCCAATTATCTCTCAAAGTTTTCACAATTATTTTACTGAATGCCTAATATATCAAGTCAGTGATAGACCATCATTTGAAAACCTATTCCCCTACTATGGGGCATTCAGGCTATTTCTAGTTTCTGCTGTTAGAACTAATGGTTCGATTAGTATCTTTATGTATACAGCTTTTTCCTTGTATTAATACACCTCCTCAGCATACATTTGCAGAGGTGGAATCACTAGATCTGAGCGCTCTTATCTGGCTTTTGCCGCATAATGCCACGATACCAGCTGCAAGGGTTATTCCAGTTGAACATGCACGTTTCTGTTTGTTTACAAGCTGATCAACATCAGGCGTTGCCAGTGCAAAGTTTCTCATATTTTCACAACCTGTAAGTACTTACATATGATATTCCCAAGCAGCCAGCCTCCTTATTTAAAGTGTAAGCTTTTTGCCTTTCATTATCCCACAGGACCGAGTTAACAATTTTAATTAGAGTGGAAATTCTGAGTGCATCTACATTTGGTTCGAGTAGAAAGAAAAAAAAAAAAGCAGTGTAGCTAAGCCACTTCACATTATTCCACCAGTGAATGTCCTTCCTTCTTGTCCTTTTCAATCATCAATAGTAACATGACACGGCCCCCATCCAAATGCAGTGCAAAGACCAAAACCAGCACCCCAAGCCTCTTGGGTTCATACTGGCTGATGAATCTACCCCACTAGCTACGATTCCTTAGTGGGCAGCTTCTTCCCAGCTGACAGAATCTGCTCTTATGAAAATGTGCCACACCACTCAGAGATTGTCTTGCTTCTAAAGCTGATCTGTTTACAAGGCCATGCCCTGGTGCATTTTAGGTGTTGCTAGAATAAAAGTTCCTTTTAATTTTCCAAATAGGGATATGCAAATAGAGGCTCTCCATCACTCATTTCAGATCAGGGAGGCTCTCTGTCTTCCTCCAGCATTCCTGATTTTATTTGATGTTCACCAGTTTTCCTCTTACTTTGGAATTGGGACAAAGTCTCATTTGATGCCAGGCCCACCCCCTGCGGAGAAAATCCACTTTTATAACGTACCATTTCCTGAGTGCTTACCGAGACTTTGTCCAAAATGCTTACCCGAAATTCTTTGTTCATGTGAGACTTACAACTGTTGGAGCGAACGTTACTGTCCCTTTTTCACCAGTGAGGACACCATCTGAATCCCGAAGCCGACGCTTCCTATGTGATGTTGTCCTATAATTTAACCTGTCCGGGCCCCTGTGTCTCCGCTTCCATCCTCTCTGCTCATTCTGCCTTTGTGGTCTCTTTCGCCCTTCCAATTTCATTCCTTCCTGGCTTTTTTAGTTTACAGAATTGTTTGGGCTTCTCTAAGCTGAACAAGTGTGGAATTCATCTGAATATGGCTTTACTCTTTGTATCCTTTAAATATGATTTGCGAGATTGGTTCATTTTAAAAGAAGTTCTACCATTGTATTTAGATAGAGTTGATCTTAGAAATAATTGCTGAATAGTTTTCTTTTAAACAAAATTTATTGCTGTTTTTATGAGAAAGTTAAAATGTAAACTCAACATTTAAGCTGGGGGGTAGGGAATCAGAAAAACCTATGTACACCCTCACAGTCCTACCACTCAAAGTAACTGGTGTAAATATTCTGGTGTGTTTGTTTTTATGCATTTAAGAATTTATTTGTATCATGTAGTTTTGGTTTTATGCAGTTATGCTAATACTCCATGCACAATTTTATCTATTTCAAACTAAATCATTTTAAAATCTTTTAATGCCTTCATAATCCTATATTTAGTGAACAGATATACAGTAGTTACTTAATCATTTTATTGTTCTTGGAGAGTAAATCTTTTCCCCTACTACCATCATGTTTCATTAATATAAATAATGGTTTAGTAAGTATCTTTGTATAAGACTTTTGAGGGATGATTTGATCATTTTCTTAGCATGATTCCAAGGAGAATGCCGGGGTCCAGCAGGCTCTAGGTGGCTGCTGGCAAGAGAGTTTTTTTGGGCTGCCCACATGGCTGGCTTTTCTCTCTGCTGCAGGTTTTCTGTGACAAGAGCAGGTGTGCTTCACCCAGGTGGATTTGCTGCTGTTAAGTTTATTTTCCCCAGATCTGCCTGTCTGGCACGCAGCAGCGTTAATCTTACTGAGGGATGCCCTTAAAGTTCCCAGGTATGGAATGCTCCTTCCCGGCTGGAACCAAGACGGAAGAGGACAGGAGTGTTGTATCAGCGAAATACAAAAAGGCTGAATGCACAAAGAAGCAAGCTGAACTTTAGGTCAGCTGGTTTTGCCAGCCTTTTGATAGTGTTAATTGTTCCACCTACTGAGGAAGTCTCAAGACTTTCTTGGCCACGTTGGGAAACGTTCAGAATTCTTTCCCTGGTTTGCTGAGACAGGTTCTGGGGAATTGTACCTGGTGTGGCCTAGATTCAAAGGACCTTATAATACTTGGCTTTTTGCTCTTATTAGTGGCTGCCTTCAAATTCACCTCAGGGAGGGAAGCTGAGCAGATCCTCCCTGAATGATATAAGAAATTATTCAGACATGTTACCCTGTTTCCTAAACAAGAATCCAGAACCTTCTAGAAGCCTGCATAAATTACCCTAAAGTTTCCAAAACCATTCATGGTTTGAGTACCTCAAAACATAGAAGCAGAAGACATGGAAAAAATGAACACCCATCCATCAGTATCTGTATCTATGTCTCAGGTCTGATATCAATGACAATACATGCTATCAGTAATGACTACTGTTTTAGATAAAATATTAAAGAAAATCAAAATGATTAATAATACAAACCAGACCCTTTAGCCCAGAAATTCCAGTTCTAGGAGTTAATCTTAACGCCATCCTCAGGTCTGGGCAGTTGATAAGAGTATATGTGATTGTGTATGTGTTGTGTATATGTAGATATCAGTAGTTTGGGGATTCAAAAACCACAGTAACAATAGTAATAGAAAAAATAATAATGAAAAACTGAGATCAATTTAAATGTCTAACAGTTGGGGGGGTACAAGGCTGACTACCACAAAATGTTGTAGGAGAAATTTAATCAACTGAAATGTTTATAACACATTAAGTGAAAAATGTAGGTTATAAGAGTTTGCAGGGTATGATCCCATTTTCATTAAACAAATATATATTCATGCATTTGTACGTATAAATTATGTATTGAGAATAAGAACTGGAAGGGTTATCGCTGAGTGCAACGAATACAGGTGACTTTTCTTCTTTATACTTATCTACATTTCCCACATTTTCTACTATGAAAATCTTCTCTAATACATTTTAAAAAGTAAAAGTTGTAAGAACCAAGACCAAACATGCCAGTGATTGTAAAACGTGCCCGACGGCCTGGAGAAGTGTTACAGCACCGCTGCGAGCTGACTCGGTTCTAAGACTTCATCCTCCAGAAAGTTCTATCTTCTCTCGCATTGACATATTGACAGAAGTGGAATGGCTTTTAAGCTTCAAGGAACATGTATTTCTAAATACATTTGAAAAATAAAAGCAGGTGGATTATTTGTGGTCACCTTGTTTTTTAAAAATAACCGGCTGGTAGTCTGAACTAACCTTTCACTGCTGTGTGTGTACAAACACCACCTCCCTGTGGCTTTGGCCAGGTGAGTATTCAACACGTCAAGCGCTGCTCGAGTTTGACTTTCTGCCAGGGTTGAATGATGTACTCTAGTTGTTCAGTTCCTCAGCGCTCTACCTCAATGCCCTCGTATCAACCTTGATCATTCCTACCCAGCTTTTGCCAAACCCGGAGCGTGGATACATAACAGACTCCTTCCTACTTTTGGTTTCATTATTGCTTGTTAAAAATTTGAACTAAATTACAAGCCAAAGTCTTGATTTTGTTTGCATATTTGGTCTCTGCTAATAGAAAGTTTTTAAACATTATTAGAAAAGTGAAATACATCTGCTATTGTAAACAAATATCCTCAAAAAACCTTGAACAATATTTAGACATCAGTAGCATCAGCAACATGGATATAAATGTTAAGTGGAGAGGAATTCTGGATGGAGACAAAAAACTTCCTTCTTGGAAACAGATAACACATTATTTTTGGACTTAAAAATTTTTCCGAATTGTGTGACATTCTAGTTGAAGGGAAAGGATTACAAGAATACCATCTACAAGGAAAAAATAAGAAACACATTGAAATAATTCATTAATTAACCATCATCTAAATGAGCACAAGGTCAGTGTGAATCCCAGATAATTGTCCCATGTGCTTCTGCAGTAAGATCGAGAAGAAGAAATGGCTTCACTATATCTAGCTCTGACTTTAATACCAGGACAGGAAATGCCCTGATCATTTTCGAGGCCTTGGAAAGCAAAGCTTCAGGCCCTGGCCTGGATGCGTTTCCACGGTGCAAGTTTTCCCACCTTGGTCTTCGTGATTCCTGAGCCTGCGACAGCATTGCTTCATTGCCTGGTACCCTTTTTGATGGCTGGCATCTGTCACCGCACACATTTCCACAGATACACAAAAGTAGACATGAAAAGCAGAAGGAAAAAGGGCCCTCTGCCCGTATTTGGTATGGTTGAAAATTCAGATGTTTCTCCTACGTTTCCACCTAGGCTCAGTTACAAGGCAGTTTTCTCAGGAAGACGAATGTGGCGGAGGTGGTGGGCTGGGGGTACATGGAGGTCCTGCCAGGGGCTTCCACGGAGCGTGCATTTGCACAGAGGTTGCAACAGAAGCACCGTGTACAGAGACTACAGTGACAATGGCCCCCTTTGGAGTCGTGCAGAGTGGACCCTGTGTCCTCCTTCCACCGCCATCACCTAACCCGGAGGTGGGCATGGCGGGGAGGGGATGCCGAGAGCAGGTGCTAGTTGGTAACATAGGAGTCCATAAGCGCAGTGGAAAGCCCGTCCACACATATTCCAGTCCTCCCCTCTCCCATCCAGCCCTGTGATCCTGGGGAAAACACTTGCACTCTGAGTTTCTTTCTTCTAAAATAGACCTACAACACCCAGGTCACCTGAACTAATGTCAGTTTTTAATCCCTCGCCTGCAGGCCAGAAGGTAGGACTCTCTGGGCCCCTTGCTAGCAGGCTTTGATGGAGCCACGAGGACAACAGCGGAGGGGACTCCGTGGGTGGGGGCGGCCTTGCAGGTGCCCAGCGGTCATGTGGAAGGCAGGCATTTTGCAGGGTGTCTCTTGGATGGTCTGTAAAATGCTGCCCTGTCCCTCCACTTGTTTGTCGGTGGAATTCACTCCACACTTTGAGGGGGCTCCCTGCCCTGACAGAGTGCAGGGGAGTCGTACAAGTGTCAGAGTATCATGAATGGCCCAAAGACGGGCTGATGTTCAGCACTGGGCCGTGAGGGGCACAGATAGGTACAGCCTATAGGCCCTGTGGTAGCCCCATCCGTCTGGAGAGAGGGGAGTGAGGACAAGGCAGACAGACCCGGGAGTCAGCCAGGTGCTTGATTCTTGGGTGGCGAATCGAGCCACCCAGGGGAGTGGCACTGCACAAACCGTCTGCTAAAAACACCTTGGGCCCCTGGGCTTCCTTCTCTCTACTTCAAAAGGAGAGATGCCAGGTTTAATCCTAACCTAGTGGTGCAATGGTTCCTTACTTCCCTTTCTCATAGAATCACCTGATTTCTGAGGCTCTGAGCTTCAGGCATCCCGAGTATTAATTTAACTCCATGTTTCTAGGCCTTTTGCATGCACTGTTACATGCGCAGCCCCACCGTCGCATTAAAACGGACTCTTATCAATTTGCAGGATAGTTGCTTACAGAAAAAAATTATAAAAATACTACAGTGAATCCTTGATTCTTAAGAGGTAAGTATCAATCACAGAGTGGGCATGTTAGTGTTTAATCACTGATCTTGTGAACAGGTTGAAAACATATGCATGCTGAATGAACCTGGAGAAAAGCCTTGTTTTGGGACACTTCTGTGTTTCCTGCAGAGTTAACTTTCTGGAATTGAATGGCACAGGGTCTTTCAGAGGATTGGATGTAGGAGGAGGTTATGATGGCTTCCTAACTTGGTCGTGCCATCTGTCCTTTGGCCTGCCTAAAGGTACCTACCACCCAGCAGTGGCAGAGAGAATGCACAGAAGGTTGTGGCCCAAAGAGGGGACTGAGGAAGCAGCACTGCAGCTCAGAGTGTGGCCATCGCCTTGGAGGGCACTGGGCCAGATGCCAGTTCCAGCAAGCCCAGCCTAGCCCCTGCCCTTGGCCTTGGTGGTTGTCTTGAGCAAACTGGGCTAGACCATTGATTTCAAACAATGCTTCAGTCCTGGAAAAGCATTCCATTGCAGTGCAATGGAGTAAGTATAGGTCAAATCTTGGTTCTACAGTTGAGCAGTCTTTAGCACGAAGCGATGCCTGTCTGTGTCTGCCTAGTTGGCCTGAAAATGCCTACTCCACATGGCTCCTTTAAAGATTTAGGAAATGCATCAAGGGTATGAAAATAGTGGACACCTCGGCTCACTATGAAAATTGCCATCATGGAATGTGCTTTCTGAACCTAACATTCTAAGATTATATCCCACCTTTCTGGGACAAAATGTATTAATTTCACAGCAAGATGAGCCCCTGAGATCCTTGGTTGCTCTTTTGTTCTGGGGCAAAGTCAAGAGAGCACAGTTCACTGACTTCCCCTGCCATTCCCACTTCCCACCCACTTATGTCTTTCTAATTCCATGGGGAAGGGCCACATTCCGTAATATTTCTCTGCCCAAAACTTACAATTATCACTTGCCTAAAACTGGCTGCAGCTTGTCAGCCTGGTCTGGTTCAGATATCTATTTTAAAAATCACCCCAAAAGCAAATTAAAATAGGGAATGTCATGTTCTTCTGTGTAGTCAAATTACTTTTGCCTCTGGAAAAATGGGGAAAAAATAGCTCCCAGGCAGAATAGCAGGGACAGCCAAGGTACTGTCTCCACCTGGATGCAAAATCTGGACAGCAGGTGGCTCAAGTCCAGCAGTCCCCCAGGCTTGTCTGGGACAGGATATTAAAGTCCCCAAAGGCCAGCCCTCTGGGGAGTGACTGTTTAATGACCTGGGTAAGGATAGGCAGAGCAAGATGCTACCCCTTTTGGTATTTGGGCCTGGTTTTTGTAGTAACACTGGAAGTGAGCTCTTGATGCATTTTGATTTTTAAACTAATATCAAATATGAACCTCAAGCAAGGCCTATCAAGAATGTAGCCTATTGGGACTTTGGTAGTTCTTAAAAAAAAAAAAAAAAATTGTATTCCTGACCTTGAAATCTCACAGAAGGGGAAGTAAAATGACCTATGTAAGGAACAGAAGACAGTGGTCTCAGCACCAGGCAAAGAAGGAAGATTCCCGGTCCATTACTTGGATTCAAATGTGATTTTTCTTATCCATGTGTTATCAACTATCTCGTTGTCAGGTATTGATCTGCCTGTCTGTCTATTGGCCCATCCCCAGCCCATCAATAAAAGGAGTACTTATATTGCAAACCGAAAAATCAGGAGAGTATCATAAAGATGTTAAGATAACTATGTAGACAGTATGTATATGCAAGCAATAGAGAAAATAACAGTATGATTAAATCATCTATTAAAATGGTTGGTTTGGTGAGATGTGAATTTGAGGAGATATGAATGCAGGTGTGTTTTCTTCCTACCCCCGGACTTATTTTAAACACTCTTGTACTTCAGAATTTGCATAAGCATATTTCTATGTTATTAATTCCACTTTTTGTAACACCTGCATAATAGTCCAGAATTTGGATGATGTACCATAGTTGACTGGACAATTTCCCTTTTGTATAAAGAAAGAAACTCGGAGTCCTGATATAACCCAGTGTCCCAGTCCAGGTCAGGAAGAGGTTAACTGGGAAAGGCTCGTACAAACATACTTCACCTAATGTTAGCAGGACATTTCAGGCTTAAGCCCTCTGTGCCTCACTCCTATGGCACATGGTCAGGGTGTGAGGTTTGGTGGGAGAACAATTAAAAATAAAAACACCCAGTCAATCCATGTCAGGGGCCTTTGTTCTCCATGACACTCCCTGATCAATGCAGCTGAGACTTCCCTCCAGTTTTACGCCTCTATTTGATAGGATTAGATATGGCAGAAGTCCCAGAAATAAAAAGCCCAGTTTAACAACAGTTGGAAAAATGTTACCATAAAGATAGGTCATTCTTGGCCTAGCACAGGGGCTCATGCCTATAATCCTAGCAATCTGGGAGGCTGAGGTGGGACGATCATTTAAGGTCAGGAGTTTGAGACCAACCTGAGTGAGAGCGAGACCCCATCTCTGCTGAAAAGAAGAAATTAGTAGCTGGGTGTGGTGGTGTGCACCTGTAGTACCAGCTATTTGGGAGGCTGAGGCAGGAGGATTGCTTGAGCCCAGGAATTTGAGGTTATAGTGAGCTATGATGATGCCACTGCACTGGCACTCTAGCCCAGGTGACACAGTGAGACTGTCTCAAAAAATATTATGTAGTGATGCTAAAATATATATATATATATATGCTAATTTGTAAGCCACCAAGCATTGGAAGTTCAGCACGGACCACACAGTTAATTTCATTTTTGCCCTCAGCCAGATTTCAAATAAAGACCCTAGAGATGTCTGGAAAATTAATTTATTAAAAAGCAATAGCTTGATAATACACATGATAGAAGAAATGAATGTTCAGTATCTTATAAAACAGTTGGCAATCACATAATAGAGTGTTCATTGTCAATTTAGTAGCTTGTCTCATTACGCTCAGCAAATAGTTGTAAAATAGTGTATTATTCATGAACCAACATGCTTTAATTACTTTTAGCGTGCATTTATTTTTCAAATGCAGTATGCGTTAGCGTCATCTACGAAAGCAATCTGTTTTGCACAAGTCTGCTTTGGGACCTCCCAAAGAAGGAGCTACAAGTTATGGTTCTCAGGTTTGGAAGTGACAAACTGGGAAAGCAAGCACCTTTGTCCTAGCATTAAGCAGGTAGAGTGGTAGCCTCAGCCTTTAGATTGGCCCCACCTGTAGACCCCACCCAGGAGGGGAGAGGGTCCCCTAAGCTGGGCCAGACTCAGGTGGGTAGAATGTGACGCAGCCCCCCTGCATCTCTTTATGAGCTTGGCCAGGTAACTTACTTTGCAACTCGGCTGAGAGCAGGCTGGCAGGCCCTTTTACACTCCTGCCGCTCACCATGAGAGAAATATCCGAGGAAGACAGACACACAAAGAGGAGCCTTAGACTTAATTCATAGCCCAGAGCCAACCCAGCTGGGATAAGCAGACCCTCAGCCTCCAGAAAGATCTATGAGTGAGTATCATGATTGCTGCTTGAAGCTACTACCATTTTGGGGTGGTTTGTGGTTGCCAAATCCAACATAAATGTGGCAAATGCAAAATTTAACTTTGGGGTGCCCTGGAGGAGCCGTCAGAGCATCTGGTCATCAATCTGCCTCCATCCCACTCACTCTGGAGGTTGTCTGGCCCTCAGAAAAAAGTTACGCATGGTGTATAAAGAAAATGAAATTTTTCAAATGTGAGGCTCCAATCAAAAGCCACTGGGGCTGCCACTCTTGCTGTGGCTTTGACTTGCCTCTCACTTGGGCAACTGTACGCACGTGCTATAGGGTAATAGCAGGAGGGATGGATTTAGATGGTGACAGCTGACAATTCTTCACTTCAATGTTGGCAAGAAGGCTAAACTCCAGAAGTACTTGACTAGATAGGGATGCTGTTATAAGTGCTAAAAACAATGCAGAAAGAATGCCGAGCACCATAGGCGCACAATGACCTGCCTTGGTAGCAGAAATGGTCTTGGTGGATGTTGTCATCTTAGCTATTCAGAGATAGTGAGCCCTCTTCCCAGCCCCTACTGCCAGCCAAGTCTGTCCAGCACCCAGGCTGTCCTTCCTGCTCCCAAGATGGCTCTCTTCTGTACTTCTGGCACTTGAATCCCACAGTGCCTCTGCAACCCCCACTGGTGGCTGAAACCCTGACACTCCCATCATCCATCCTAGCTGGACCCTGGCTCGTGGGGCCCTGGAGTAGACTTCAGCCGCTATGAGAAGATCTTCCCACGCAAGCCTGTGACTTCCACATCGAATTGCTTCCTGGCATCTCTCCTGCCGTAGGTTGTGTGCCCAGCTGACTCCCTTGCTACAGAAGGATTCTTGCACATCATGGCACTTGGAGGAAGCACGCTAGTTAGTGCTTGTGTCCTCTTCCTAGACCACCTTTCCCTCTCTCCCCCTCCCTCAGCTGCACTGAGGGGAGCTCCTGCACACCCCTCAAGACCCACATTCTGGGTCGGGGGCAGGGGGAGCTTCCAGTTGCCTCTCCAGGGAAAAGCCAAGCATTCCTGCCTTTTGGTTCCATGGAGCCCTGCACATGCTTCTCTAGGATTAAGTGACTGCTGCGATGCTTTGTTTTGTTTGCTGGGTCCTTCTGCTTGTCCCCTTCATCCATGACATCTTTGAGAACACAGACTGTATCTCACTCTCCGTGCACAGCCTTGCGGTATAGAAGCGGCTCAGGAAACGCTGGGAAGAAATGAACGCACACTGTCGCGGAGGCCAGCCCGCCGCGGGGTGCTCATCCCTGTCCTTGGCCTCCGCTTCTCCAGGCTCCATGGGGGCTCCTCTCCTGCCCCTACCCCCCCTTTCACCCAGGCCCCTAGCTTTACCCCATTGGAGAAGGGGCAGCAGATCGCAGTTCGTTCTTCTTATTAGGAGTTGAAGAAAAAAAGCAGCACGGGCCATCTCCAGTGACTCAGGCCCTCCGGGGACAACCTATGCGAGGTTGACAGCGATCGGGAGCACGCAAGGACATTTCTAATTAAATTCTTTAGTGCTTCTACTTGACCTCATTTCAACTGTGCCATAATCTTGGGGGAAAAAAAAATCCTCAAATCCAAGATTTTAAATAATGCTTATGAGTTGGTTTGGGACAGAGACTGTCCTTATTAACCCAATAGCTGTACATGTGCTTTGATTGCCGGAGTGTATCTCCAGACAGGGTCAGTGAAAGGCCACTGGCCATTTCAATTAAAATGTTTAAGGATTTCTAAATAATAAACTGATCTCACCTATAATTACAGATGAAATAATAATTTAAAAAACCCTCATAATCCTGTGTGTAATGTGATGGCCCGCTGTTGGTGTCCACGTACCAAGACAAATACCTCCCAGAGTCAGGATGCCACAGAGACAATTAAAGTGTAAATCCCAGGCGCCATTAATACCCCGGCTTTATTAGCTGACGTTGTCTTCGGTCACATTAAAGCCCCATGGTGTGCACTGGTAGCTTGGGAGAGGAGGGTTTGGTTCTACTTAAATGAAAATGTAATTCCGTTCAGTAAATCTCTCTTGTAATTGGTTAATAAGCAAACACGCTGGCAAATCACCACTGGGAACGGTTGGTGTAAGATTTTCTCTTTCTTACTGTGCATGGTTCTCCTGATGCAGGGGGGTTGTTCTCTTTCAAGCATCTGGACTTTGGGATTCGGAGTGTGGGGACTCGGGAACCTTGAGTAGGTTAGTTCCCACTTGTGTAGGTTTACGGTCACTGCACCCTGATGTGACAAACCAGAATGTTTCCAGGCATTGCCAACTTCCTACTGGGGGCAAAAATGCCTCCGGCGAAGGACCGCTGGTCTAGCCAGACGCACCCGTATGCATCCCATCCTGGTGCATCATGACAGCCCAGCAACTGTTTAGACTGAACAGTGTTCCTCCTTACTTGCTTCTCCGCTGACCCGCTGTGTCACCTGCTGACCTTTTCCATTTTCTGTGCCTGCCTGCGTGTGTGGTTCTTGGTTTCTCAGGCTGCGAGTCATCAAAAGATCTTGACTCTGACCCTTTCCGAAGCTCTTCCTTCTTGGAATCACGGGGGATGGACGACCTGTAGAGCTCAACGCTCAACCCGGCTCCCCCCGAACAAAGCCCAGCGTCCCCGCTGCAGCAGGGGAAGACAGCAACCCGCAGAGCGCCAGCTTCCCCCAGCTCCCCTGCCGCCCCGGGCGGAAGACAGGCCACAGTGGAACCCTGATGCTTCTTCCCAGGCTCTTGGAAAAAAGTACTCGGTGTCTCTCATTTACAGCTTCCCCTTGTGTCTAACAGAGCCAGAGGCACCACCATTCACGTTGTCTTTTTGGTTTATGCGAGTACAAAGTTTATCTGTTACAAGTCTATGGCCATGTATTAAAGAAAGTGGAGTTGGACTATTCCATAAACTTGAGCCAAAACATCACACTCACTCAGTACTACTGTCGCCAAACTGTTTTCACTGTTTTATCTGAGGCCTAAAATCTTTCAGGGACACCAGGTGCAAGGCAGGACCATTCTCTGGAAATAGGGATGAGGTTGCCAGATTAAAACACAAGACACTCGAATCAATTTGAATTTCGGCTAACAAATCCAGTTTTAAGTGTAAATATGGTCTATGCAATATGGGATATACTTATGCTAAAAAAAAAAAAAATCAGTCATTTGAAATTCAAATTTAACTGGGTGGCCTGTAGTTTGGGTTTTTTCCCCCTTTTATCTTCTTTTTTTTTTCTTCTTCTAAATCTGCCCACCGACGCAGCCAAGATCTCTCTCAGGGCATGTAGGACCCGAACTTGACACCAACCCACTCCGTCCCACCGTCTACTTCCTTGGGCCGTTCTGTGGACCTGGACTTGTTTGCTGTAAGCATGTGGTGGGGTGGGGTGGGGAACTGAGAGGCTGGGAGGAAACCCAGTGGAGACATCCTGTCATCTTGTCACATCTCGTTCCCCTGACCATGCTGCCCACACGCCCGGGAGATCGGAGCACCTTTCTAAACATGGCTCCTCATCACCACTCCCTTGGTCACCACCCTGTTGTGGTTTGCCACTCTGGCCAAGGCTGCATCGGTCATCTGTTGTCCTACTAAACACTGACAAGTTCCATCAGCCTGTGTTTGCAACTCCTAATTTTGTAACTCCCTGTTCTATCAAATCCTCCTTCCATTGCTTCCCAAATTTTGCCAAGCTGGAACATTTGCATGGATACCCAGCGCTCTTACTTCATGTGCGAGAGATCAGCGGTGTCTGGTCACTCATAAGTAGAGTCACCAACCATCCCAGTTTGCTCCCAACTGAAGGGTTTCCTGGGACATGGGACTGTCCACACTGTAACTGGTAAAGTCCCAGGCAGACGAGGACAAGTTGGTCATTCAACTGTCAAGACTGTTGGGAGACTTCTCTGGGGGATGGTTTATAAGGAAGAAACCTCTAAAATTTAAATTCCAAGCTACTGATAGGTAGGATTCTCACTCGCCCAGGGTTGGGTGAATAAAAGTGCATTGCACCCTGTCAACAAATAGCCAAATTAACCATCAACTCCACAGAGAGGCCATCCTGGACCATTCTGTCTACGTAGCCCCAAAGCCTACACTCTCAGTTTCTTCCATACTGTGTATCATGACCTGTAATTGCACTTTCGTTTTTTTTTTTTTTGGGGGGGGGGGCTGTTTACGTGTTGTTGGTTCTCCTCCATAGCTGGTAAACTCTGAGAGCCTCCACTGTGTCTGTTTTGTTTATCGCTGAAATCCCCGGAACTGAGAATAGTCCCAGCACATTGTAGATGCTCCAAAAATATTACTGACTTAACAAATGGCTGATTCGGTGGCTGGCCATGGCAGGGCTAAGGCACTAAGGGATGGCGCCAGAGCAGCACAGCCTTTGGCCGTAAAGGACGGGAGGACAAGACTGATGTTTAAACAGACAGCATAGCGCGATAGGACCGCGTTGCAGAGGTTTGCCACCCAGAGGGAGGCGGGTATAGTCACACCCGGGAAGCCTTTGCGAAGGGTTTACCCACATCGTTCTGTTAAATGGATCGTCAAGGGTGGCTCAGGGCTGCCCTCCTCTTTGCTGGGCAAAGAGCATCGCAGGAACAGTCAATGCCAAGGTAGTGGGGCTCGGGGTGACTCGGGGTGGGGCTCAGGATCCCGAAGGGCCGGTGTAAGTGGGGCAAAGCAGCATGCAGGGGTTGACTTGGGAAGGCTGCCTTGACATTCAAGGCCAAAGACCTTCAGATCCAGCAGTCCTGTTTTTTCAAATGGAAAACAAATTTGGAAGACATGGTCTTCCTAGTTACACAGGCTCTGCCTTGTCAAAATGTGCCAGCTTCCCCTTTCTCAAATCTCCTGTCCCTCTTCCTGCTGAGTGTCACCTCCTCATCCTAGTCCTGGACGCAGCAAGAGTCCATCTGCCCCACCCTGCCTCTCTGGCCAATATTATCTCCCTGCCTCTTCTACTGGAATAAGAAACCCTTTTCCCCCAGTTTGCTAGAGAACAAGGGGCACACCTATATACACATTTTGTACTACCTTGTGAGTGACCACTTTGGACTATCCAAATTTTAAGAGAGTTGTTGTCTACCTGTCTGAATCTTCAGTGGCTTGAAAATGTCTCACCCTGAAAATTCTATCAAACTCACCTTTTGATCTTCTCTCTTATTTCATGGGCTTGATTCTGAAACTACAAGGATTTCCCCCCACACAGATAAACACCCATAAAAATAGCGCCGTAAAACAAAATTTGAGTTCCCTTTGCTATGTTTGGTTTGGTAGGTTGGTTTTTTGGGGGGAGAGGGGAGGTGTAATTAAACATACTATTCACGCTTGTAATCCTAGCACTCTGGGAGGCCAAGGTGGGCAGATCGCTCAAGGTCAGGAATTCAAAAACAGCCTGAGCAGGAACAAGACCCCCGTCTCTACTAATGGAAAGAAATTAATTGGCCAACTAAAAATATGTAGAAATAAATGAGCCGGGCATGGTGGTGCATGTCTGTAGTCCCAGCTACTGGAGAGGCTGAGGCAGGAGGATCGCCTGAGCCCAGCAGTTTGAGGTTGCTGTGGGCTAGGCTGACGCCACAGCACTCTAGCCCTGGTGACAGAGTGAGACTGTCTCCAAAAAATAAAATAAACATACTCTTCAGTTTGCTGTTAATGAGAAAAGAGTGGGAAAAAGTAGAAGAACTGGAAATCCGATAGAAAGATAAATTTCCAACAAAAAATGCGTTAATTTTTAAGTGGATTTCAGTATGTGTCTTAGAACATCAGTTGAGCCATTGACATGGGGCGAATATCCAGTGGTCGATAGAATTGAGTCCGAGAATTCAACATCTGAACCTGACCCAAGAAAAATGCTCAAAAGGTAAAGATGGAAATTCTTTGTGTCCATCCATCCATCCATCTATCCATCCATCTTTTCAATAACTTTCCATCTACGTTTCAATAATTTTGACTGCTGACGCTGTGCCAAGTACTGCTTTAGATTCTCAGATAGCTCCTGTTCTAATGGAACTCACATTCTTAGACAGGAGACAGAGTAAACAAACAAATCAATAAACAAGAAAACATTAGCTAGTGATAAGAACTATGGGGGGTGGCATTGGAGCGGGTAGTCAAGGCAGGCCTCCTGGAGGTGGTGACATTTCAACTGAGCTCAGAATAAAAATAATAAAGCCAAGTTCTGCCTAGAGAGCAAACAGCCAGTATGAGAGCCTGAGGCAGGAACCAGCCTGGCTTGGTTCAAGATTCCAAAAGTTGAGTCAAAAGGAAAACCGTTTAAGAAGGAAAAGTCATCTTTAAAACACTGGCATATCAATGGGTAAAGAAAGCGAACATGGATTCGGTATGTTTTTATACAGGAAGTCAGCCAGGTATCCACAGAGGGGTCACGCCCAACTTCTCTTTGCCGATGGCAGTGGTTTTGTGTGCAATTCACCGAAAACTTGCTTTTCCCTCCCGCACACCCGGTTGAATCCAGTCTGATTCAGTAACTGACTTCTCTTTGCTGAGCTTTGTGAAAAGAGGCGTTTCGTAAACCGGCATTAGGGAGGAGGGACGACGGTTTTTGCCTTAACAGCCCAAAACATTCTCTGCAAACGTGTCCCGAGGCACCTCTTTCCCCAGTGGAAGTGATGGGTGGCCATTTGCAAACTGCTTAGCTGTCCTGACTCTGTCAACCCACCCTCATTAGCTGCAGCAGGGGGAAAAAAAAAAAAGGCACCTTCCTGGATGCCTTTGTTGGTTAAAAAAATAAAAGTAGTTTCATTCGGACACACCTTAAAACTCACTCTCCTGTTTGCATCAAAAATATGTAATTAAAAAAAATTAGAAGATGGGAGATGCCGTCATGGCACACCCAAATCAAACATTTGCTCAAACAATTATATTAGGGAATAATCATAGCCTGTAAGATTCTGGAATGAGCTCAAACTCCTTTTGTTTCCTTCTAAGTATGCTTATAATTTCAGTGAAGGACATCTTTCCCAATAGTTCTAGCTTTAACACACCCTGTTTTGGACAGAATTTTGCCAATCTTAATGCCTCCTAAACACATAACAATTTTTATTTTATTTGTCCTTAATAAGCCTCATAGGTGGTTCACCCTCATGTCTGGATTAGTTTTGCTATCAATTCATTTTATTTTTGGATCCTAAAACAAGTATCCCACATGGTAGATACACTGGAATTGCTTTTTAAAACAAATTTAAGTATTTATGGCTAAGACAAGGAGAGTTCTATAGAAAGGGTTAAGAGATACTTAGAATTAAGTGATGCTACCAGATAATTTTTACTTTGGAAAAAAGCAATTTTTTTGGAATACAGCAATTTTCTCTTCGTGGCAGTCTTACGAATACGATACAGTGTCTGAAATAACGACTCTTTCAGACAGTCCAAGTTCTGCCACTTTTAGCTCTGTAATTTTGTACATGATTCCCCTGGTTTTACAAGTATTTTTAATAGAGTGATGTTCCAGATTCTTCTACGCAGTCAAATCCTTTCATAATCAGATACTTGTTTTTCCACAGGAATTTAATTCCCTCTGCAGAATTGTAACATGGGTTGGACTGATCTGGTTTACATTTTCTGACATGTTTTCCCTCCCCTGAAGATTAACTTAACTATCGCCTGGCTCCTTCTCTATCCTTTTCATCTCATTTTCACTTACAAAAAAATTGTTCTGATTTTATTCAGTAGGGTAACTGACACTGTTTTCTGAAGATAGGGATTTCAGCTCTGGGAACATGGTTTGATACCGCCAAGCATTTCTCACTCCAATTCCAGATGACGCTCACATGGTTTGAAATTAACACGACGAGTCCACAATTTTACAACAAAGAAAACCCAACTGCATTCGGCTTAGTGAGCTGAATATCTCCATTAAGATGAGTCACTTGCGTGGTCAATAATATTTTTGTCTAAAAAAATAGTTTCTATCCAGTCATTTATCATCAGGTAAATAATTCACTGAGCTGGGTAAGAAAATTAAAAAAAAGTTTTTTTTAACCTACCCAGAATGCTCTTAACTCCTGGTACAGTTTAAATGTTTATGTCTACCCAAAATTCATATGTTGAACCTCACCCCCAATGCAACAGTATTAAGAGTTGGAGCCTTTAGGAAGCTGTTAGGTATTGAGGACTCTGCCCTCAGGAATGGGATTAGTGCCCTCCACCACCTATAGACAGAGAAAGTTCCATCTAAGAGGAACAGACCCTCATCAGACGCCCAGTCCACTGGTGCCCGATTCCCAGCAGAGGGACCCAGTCTCTGCAAGCATAAGAAATGTATTTCAATTGTTTACAAATCACTCAGTCTAAGGTACCTCGTTATAGCAGACTGAACAGACTACAGCTAAGACAACCCCCTTTTTTAGATAAGTCTTTCTCATTCATTAAGACCCTGCTTAAAAATCTGCTCTTTACAGATGCCTTCCCTGGCTGTTCCCCTCTGTCACTGGTCCCCTTGTTACTGTTTTTTCTCCGTCCCTCCCTCCCTCCCTCCCTTCTGTCATCTTCCATCATGGAGCTAATTTACAACTTGCAGTTGTGTTATTTTTTTCTTTGCTCTGTCTTTGCCACTAGTGTGGTGTAAGTTCATAACATAATGGTTACGATGCTCCCTGCACCTAGCCCAGTACCTGACATAAAGCAGGTGCTTCATATCTGGTTAATTAAAAAAACGCAAGTCCCAGAGGGGACCATTTTTTCTCCTCTATCCTCTGGCCTGGTCTCCTGCATTAACAGGATTAGCCCATTACCAGGATTAGCCCGTTACCAGCACGATCATCCTATTTTCAATCTGCAGGGAATGAGCATTGCTGTGCTGTGGCCATTTTAGAAGACATTGTTCTCACCTCTCTGGCCAGGCGTACCACTGTGCCACAAATCCTCCCCACCAGGGGAAGCACGCCACTAGCCCAGGGCTTCTGGGTCCCTCGTGTTCAGGCACCTTGAACACACATTTCTCAGCGCTGTGTTGTCCTTGCAAGGGAGGCCACAGAAACAAAAGAGGGCTCCTGGTAAAACTTGCCATAGTGATTTCCATGACTACGCATTTACCGGGACCTGCAAAGAGCACTGAGGGTCAGATCGACTCCTCCACAACTCAGGTGTCTCCAATTCCCCAAGACACAGTGAAGTCATCTCACCTTTTTGGCACTTGGCTCTTTAATTGCCAGAATGAAGGGACTGGGAAACTAAATAAACTCCCTGCTTTTTCCTCTAGCGCTTTGCAATTGCTGACGTCATATGGAGGGTGTGTGTTTTTTTCCCAGGTGGGACTCGGTTGTTCTTCTGGTGCTTAGGGGAGGCTCTACCTCCGAGTGTTGGGAGCAGTTAAAGCGCATAGTTCAACGGTGATGAGCACCAGGTCTGAGGCTCCTGAACATTTCCTGTCTATTTATAGAGAATCTGGGATCTTCTCCAGCAGGCCTGCCGGTTGCATCAACCAGATAGTAAGTTTGTTAGAGAAATCCATTCCGTGTCGATTCCATGAGCTTGGGTTACCAGCTCGCCTCTTGCAGCTCACTAGCGTGGCCTGTCTTTACTAGGGTGACCAGCCAGCTCACCTTGCCTGGGACTGAGGGGGTTTCCCAAGACTTGGGACTTTGAATGGGATAGTTCCAAGCAAACTGGATGAGTGGTAACCCTAAGTCTAGTCATCCCTAATGGTGCCGATTATAACAATCACAGCCCTCATCATCATCGTCTTAAGTGATTTATTAAGTGCTTAACGTATGCTGTATTTTACTAGCCCTTCACCAGTATCACCTGATCTTCATAGCAACCCTAAGGATATTAGAATCACCCCTATTTCATACATGGCAAGTGATTCTCAGAAAGGTTATGTGATTATTTCAAGACCGGGAGGCTAATAAATAAGCAGAATGACGATTCCAAACCCTGAGAAGCCTGAATGTAAACCTTGTGTCAAAATTGGAAATCTGCAAAACTGCTTGGGTATTTTATGACAGAAATTGTTACCAGCTTTCTAGGTTTGACAGTGCTGTTATGGTTATTGTTTTAATTCTTTATCTTTTAGAGATACATTCAAGAGTATTTACCGATAGGAAAAGAAATCAAAGAAAATTCATGTCACTAAGTCACATCAGTCTCAAATCCCTCCCTATGATCTGAGGGTACCACCCTTAGGATTAAAAGGGTGTAGAAAGAGCCAACGTGGGTGGCAGATACTGGTCCCTCCCCTAACTATGCGAGTGACCAACTAGTTCTTCTCCAATTTGCCCGGGTTTAGACATGATCGTCACTACAAATATTCTGTTCTTTTTCTATTAGAAAATCCTTGATCCTTAAACTTCTGTGTGTGTGTGTGTGGGGGGGTGTAGAACCTTTTCTTCTACTGGAGTATTCCACAGATGCCTAACTTTTAAAATGAGTTGCTCTGGTGTAAAAGGAGAACGAAGAATCCCCAAAATAGCATCCTTTGAAAACCCACTGGCCTAAGCTGTCCCGTCCCACAGAAAGCTGACAGTATTGGAAAGAAACATTTAAGTAAACGGGATAACTATGTTTCCATAAAGCAGAGTAGGCAACCTTGTCCTGGAAGGGGCCAAATTATAAATGTTGTAGGCTTTGTGGGCCTTGTAGTCACTGTCCCAACTAGTCAATTACTCCGTTCTGCTTTTGTACCATCAAAGCACTATAGACAAGTGTACAAGGATGGACGTGGCAATGTTTCAATAAAAATTTATAGACACAAATTTGAATTTCACATACTTTGTGTGTCACAAAATATTCTTTCCCAACCCCCCCAACCATTTAAAAATGTACAAACTCATCTCAGCTGATGAAAATAGGCTCAATTCAGCCCACGGTCCGTTGGCACCTGCTATAAAGACGTGTCAGTAGTCAGGTGTTTATTCTTGCCTCTGAGAGTCACTATCTGCAAATTTGTGGCACAGTTATTTAAGCTCTCCAAGTCCATTTCCTCAGTTGTAAAAGGAGTGTAAAAATAAAACCTATGGGGGCAGGGGGATATATGGGAACTCTCTGTACTTTCCGCTCAGTTTTGGTGTGAAACTAAAACTGCTTTAAAACATCAACGTCTGTTTGAAAAGAAATACATAAATAAAACCTGCTTCCTAAGTTCATGGTAAGGACGAAACGAGATAAGACGACCAAAGTCAGCACACAGCGGACACCCTGAGCTCATGGAAACCAGTGGATGACCCTTGTTGACCTTCAAATAGCTGTGACCACTGCAAGGCACAGCCCTGAAGCCGTGACCTTTAGAACTTGGACTCTGGGGCTGTTTTGGCAGAAGGAGCTGACCTAGAGGTAGCACGGATCAAACTCACAACTGTATGCTCCTTTCCTCTCTCCCCCAACCCTGCTGAAATCGCCTGGTACCTGGCTGAGTTCCCCCCGCCTGTTCCCTTGGCAAAAACGTTGTTTTCCTTCTGCATTTTTCCCCCTAAAGATATAAGCAATGCTCACTTAAAGAACTCTATCAGTCTTACCTTCAACTCCTGCCCTAGTTTTTCCCCGTTTCAGCAGTGTGACTTTTACAAGATCCCTTTGGAAGTTCCTGTGGCCTGTCTGCTCTAACGTCCAGCCGGACAGGTGCGCATGCGCTAGGTGGGGTGGGGGTGGGGTGGTCACATACATATCTGATAACAGTTTTCTGCTCCTCCATCTTCAGCTTCACTGAGCTTCCTCTTCCTGCACTTCGTTGTCCTTGACTTTGAAATATGGACCATCTGCTATTTTTTTGGAGGGGGGTGGCATTTCTAGCGTGACCCACCCCCATCCCCTCCCTGTCTGCCTAGCCTGGGATCACCCTTCCTGCAGTGAGGTTTGTTTAGTCATTTTGCATCTCTGTATATTGTAATCCCCGAAAGAATCCTAGAGGTTCTTTTCCTTCCTTATTTTCTCCTCCAGCCCCCGCCTAAATTACTTGAAGGGCTGGCTCGGTGCAGTCCGAATTCACGGCAGGCAGGTGTCCCCAGTCACTGGTCCCCTCCCCATGCTGCTGGGGCATCTGTAAAACGCCTCACCAAACCTGGTCTGAAGAACTCTATGGTTTTTTCTTATTGTTTAAAAAATAGAAAACCATCATGCATATTTACCACTGTATGAGTAATCCATATGCCTTATTGAAAATGCAGATAAGTTGAACGACGTGAAAAATTGTCAGCCATATCCTTACTCAACATTTTGGAATAATTTTCTGCTGAAGGATTTTGATGTATCCCTATGATTATTCTCTCTCCCTATATATATGTATAGATATATACACATACAGTAGTGTACGCTCATCTAGTCATTTAACACGGTAGCATCATTTTTCTTTGTTATTACTCTTTTAGTGAACATCACTCTATGACTTCATAATATCCCAACCAGGGATCATCGTATGTTTTATTTAATCATTTCCATTTTATTGAACATTTGTTTCCAATTTTCACCATTATAAGTAATACTCCAAGCAGCATCTTTTGTGCATAGATGATTTTTATTGTATCTTAAATTACTTATTTAAGACTGATTGCTACAGGTGGAATGACTCTGAAGGTTTTAGAGATAGATACACAGTCTTTAAGGAAAAGGTACTGTCAGAGTCTGTTGAATGATACAGTTGCTATCGACTTTCTGCTGCTTCCGACTGGTCTAGAATCTTGGTCCCTGCGTTGCTCTTCCAGAGAGAAGAATCCTCAAGGGACTCTCCACTCGGTTCATCACCCTTACATGCCAAACCATGCACTTTTCTTCCCTTTAGTACACTCAGACCAACTACCTGGGCCAACCTTTTGTTTCAGAACATAAATACCAGCTCAACCATTTATCATTTTGCCTGACCTTTCTCAGTTCGTCAACTTGTCTCTGATATATAGCAAAGCCTAACTTCTTTGTTTTAAGAAAAATTCCAGGAACAGTATCCCCAGATCAACTCATTTATGAATGAGGTGCAAAAGCAAAGCTGTAATATTTCACTGCCGAAGCCTTCAAGAGAGCAGGCAACCAGGCCGGCTCCTTGTCTATCTCTGTTCACGGGGGCAGTTTTATGTCTGCTGGAAACGTCCTCTCTCTAAACATGCCAAGAGCGGGATTGTCTCCCAACTTCCTGTATCCAATCGGGTACCTGCTGCATATACACACCCTCAAACGCACCCTAACACACGCACGCGCGCGCGCACACACACACACACACACCTGACTCACTTCTGAAAAAGCATTGGCTAACTTCAGTCCAAGAATGGTTAGTTTTTGCCTTTTCTGTTAAATCCCATCCAACGGCCAAGCTCCACCTGTCGCAGTCTGTGAGGACAATCTACAGACTAAGGTGCGGGCACAGGATGGGTATCAGAAGTGACTAGGAAGACCTTTCTTCTCATTTTGGTAGACAGCTACCTCCTGGGTCAACTGACAGAAGTGAAATTCGCTATCTGCCTTCTTTTCAGAATGAATAAAACCCCAATCCATCCAAAACATCCACCCAGAACTGATCTCCATGCTTTTATATTTAGGCAGCGAGCACCACAGCAACATCACGTTTGCTGTGCTGCTAGAAAGGGCCTTGGAGCCCCTCTGGAGAGCCTGTTGGAGATTTAAGCGGGGGTCACAGCCAGCCACTTCTAACCTCCAGACCGATGGGCTGTCTGGGGAAAGCAGTGTCTTCATCTGTCTGCACGTATTTGAGCGGGCAGCAGAGGAGAGGGGACACACGCCTGCCTGGCCATCAGAGGGGGAGGCTGGCTCACACAGACAGTCTCCGACAAGCTGGGAGATAGTGGCTGTTCACTGTATTTTTGTAAGGCTCAGTTTCCTCATCTGCAAGTGGGAATAGCAGCAGCTTCCCTATAACCGTGCTTGGAAGGGGGGAGATATATGCAAAGCCCTTTGCATAGCCCAGCGTGAGAGATGGCCAACACTGCAAGCTATTATTCTTAGCCAGAGAGATGCCCTAACGAATTGCAACGACCACAGGAGCGATAGTGTAGGTAGGTCATCATCCTACCTGAATTCACCCTTGTATTAATTTTACAGGTGAGAAGAATTAACTTCAGGTGAGCTAATGGCGGCATAGTCAGGACGTATACTCAGCTCCCTTAAGCCACCATCCAGTGTTCTCTGTCTTCCACTGCTGGCCAAAAAATTCAAGTGACCACCTGCCATCCAGATGAGGACACACCTGTAGGGTACCTGGGTTGACCGTCAGATGACTGATAAGACATGTCCCCAGCATGATGTTTTAGCCATGGGCATACGTCTCTAGATGAGGACAACCAGGGTCCCCTGATAGCCTGAACACCTTTGAGTCCACACACTGCTTCCTTTGCTCACCAACACACAATGGGTACAACCATCACATACATGATTCCTTGCAATCTATCTTGAGCAAATTTTAACACACTTTTTAAGCCTCAAAAGTATCTCCCTCAGTGCTTACATGACTCTACACGTGGGAAGAAAATGTCAAAGAACTAGACAACAAACATTTTTTAAAAATGAGTGCATGTAAAAACTGGTGAAACCTGAATTAGGTCTGTCATGTAGCTAATAGCATTGTATCAATGTCAACTGCCTGGTCTTGCGGTGATGGTAATGATGTCACTGCCATGACAACCACGCGGGACGGATATGTTCCGCAGATCGGGCATCAGAGGTTTGGACGGTTGGGCTCCTTAGCCAGGGCCGCGCAGCCAGTAAGTCTCAGAAGTGGAATTTGAACCAGGCTCTTTCACATTCTGAAACTCATGTTCTGTCTAATGCTCACGGCCTTACACTCTCTCCAAAATAGACCTCTGGGCTCTGTGCCTGAAGCAATAGAAAATGTAGACCAAGGACATGAGACTTGGGACAGAACTATTTTGGGATATTTTTGTGGCTAAATGCTCAGGACCTGGAGAGAAAGCCTCAAGACAAAATCTGTTAGGTCAAGGGCCTTGGGCAGATGCCTCATCTGTTCATTAAACCCGTAAGGAAGGGTGCTCCGGGCAGAGAGTACAGAGTATGCAGAGGCATGGAGGTGAGATGATGCCAATTCATTAATCGCTGCCAGAGCACAGCGTGCAGATAAGGGAGCAGTAGAGATGCACTGCTAGGCCCCTGCTGTCTCCCTGGAGTCGAATCTGCTTTGAATCAGGCAGCTCTCCCTTGTGAACCTCCCAAGCTCCTCCACCGGTAATGAGACTCAGCCCTGAGCCCATGTGACTGGGTGATATTCGCACAAATATCAGAGGGTCGGTTTCCTTTCTCTACAAGCTAGTAGGTGAACAGTATTAAAGAAGGGGGAAACAAAAATAATTGTGGCAGTTTGAGGGACTTAGAAGTGGTGTCTCGCTCTCTCCTAATGTATGTTTCAAGCAGAATAATGAGTAGCAAAATCAGATTCACATTTATCCCGCAGCTCGTGTCAAAGAGAAGGAATTTGGAGACGACCGTTTCACCCATAGGAGGTGCCTGGCATTTTCTGTATCCGCATGGCGTGGCCAGGTGTGAATGCAAGTCATTCAACACACAAGCACCAAGTGCTCACTGTGTGCCAGGACCGGGGGCCACCACTGGGAATAGGCATTCAGTTTATAATCCCAGTCAGTGTACGAGGGGGGGACCGGGATATGGATAACTAAGCGCATAATCACACCCAAGATCCCTGGCTAATTCATTGCAACTTTCCCCATTGCAAACTGGGAGAAATTTGGTGGGTGAAGTGAAGACACAGAGAGAGAGGGCTATCTGTAGTTAGAAATACTATACAGCACTCAGGAGGATATGATGTGATTTCCATCTCTGGAAATGTCCTAAGAGAAGACATGATCTTTGTTCACATTCTCCCCTAAAAAGCCAAGAGCATCTCCAGTTTAGACCAGGGCCATTTGCCCTCAAGTGAGGTAGCCTAGGAAGTGCAATCCTGAAATTGAACTTTGCCTTTTCGTGTCCATAAATTTTCCTTCGTTTCACCCAGAGGCCTCTTTTCCTTTGTTCTATTTTTTTTCCTCTTCGCTATGACAATCGTAGTCAAAGTGTCCATGCCACCCTCTAAACCACAGTTTTAAATCAGTCATTCTGTGTTTGCCTGTGAAGGGGGTGGGAGGGGAGGGTATCTCCCCTATGCTGATGTTCCCTAATGATTATCTTGGAGATTCACAGGAGTTTGTTGCCGGATGTCTCCACTCTTATAACTGGTCGTTTCTCTGGCAACACATTTTCCAAGAGCTCCACTCTTGGGCTGCAAAGCAGGCAGCAGGTAATTTCATGTTGATGCACCTTGGTCTACAACTGCCATTTCTAGGTGGTCCCAAACCTCTTAATCCCTCTGGTGCTCTGGGGCCTAAAAGATTGGTCCTGGGGCTGGGATGTTTGTTGCAGCCTAGAAAGAAAAGCCTGGATATAAGCTTACATGAGGCAAGAGAGCCCCAAGACCACCAGCAGGAAGAGCAGACATATCCACTGTATCTGTGGGTAGGGGAGACCCAAAGGAAAAGTCCTAAGAAGCAGTGACTCTTCAAGCCCCTTAGAAAGAAAAGGAAGTGGAAGCTCGGAGACGTAAGACCACATAGTTATGAGCAACAGAGCTGGGACTTGAAGACAGATCTTCTGTCTCAGCCCAGTGGGAAAAGAAAATAGAGAAACCATCTGAGCTTGAAAAAACTCAGGGGATTTGGCCAGCCCTTGAAAATGTCCACAGCCTCGGAGATTGCACTAAACGTGTTGTGTGTGTTCTTTTATGTGATCCATATGGTAACTAAGCATTTTAATCCATGAGGTTGAATAACGTGTTCAAAGCTTTGCACCGAGAGCTTGGCCGAGCCAGGATTTGAATCCAAAGGCTGAGCTGTGTCCACTTGCAAACGCTGCCTCTTCTGAGTCACACAAAAGGATCGTGGTTTTCCCCTTAGGAGACAGTCGTATTCTAGGAGTAAAACCAGATTTCCCCCAGGAAGACCTCCCTGTGTGCTCCAAGCCACAGCAAGCCTGTTTCCCGGGGGTGGGGAACCCTTTCATGTTGGAAGGCTCCATTAATTTAGCTCTCATCAAGTAAGGCTGCATTCAAGAAATTTCAACGAGATACACTTAAACATGTACATGGTTTTGTAAAAACCTTAACTACCATGTACTTGATTTCAAAAAATGAAAAGTGTTCATTTTAAAGTTAACAACCTTTTAATGACTCCGTTGTGTCTGCTTTTTGTTGCAAAGCATTTGAGTGTTTGGTTGCAGCGTGGAGATCTGCAGTTTCAGTTGATCCTCTAGGTGGGGATCAGTCATTTGTGACCTTAAGGGCATCTTGATTTGGGTCGGGGGGAGAATTAGATTCACAGCAGTAAGTGGTCGAAAAGCAAGAAAACAATATCCAGGCATGTTGCCAAAGGCATGCTTATTCTACTGCATTTTTCCGTATTTCAATTGCATCTTTCTTAGCATCAAGCAATGATTTTAGAATGTCATCTACTGAGAAGTCAATCAATTCCATCTGTAGTTAGTTCTTTAGGTGTCTTGGTGATAGCAACTAGGTGAGGCTGAAATGCTAATTTGAGTGTGATGTCATGATTCTCAAAGTCAATGAAACTTTCATTGTATTCTCCAATTGACAGATCTGTAACAGCTGCATATTCTTCAAATGAATCACGTATCATCCTGCTCAAGGACCTTTGCTAACTGGGGAAGATGTTCACCCAGTAATTCCTTTAGATGAAGTGTTTTGAAAAAAGGTATTTTCAAAATGCTTGGATTTTTTTTTTTTTTTTGCCACATAGCATATACTTAGTTTTACCTTGCAAAGAACTATTCAAGTCATTTTAATTTGACATATCACGCCGAAATGCTATATTCATATAGAAATCTTTCAATCATTCAACATTGCTATTCTGTTCTTCATGAAAGTTAACAATCTGTTCTCCGAGATAAAACTTTGGCTGATACCTGTCCCTGCGATAGCCAACACACTTTAGAATGATACGGCAAATCCACACCGAATACCTCATCAACATGGTATAAAACTGAGGATGCCATGTTGCATTTGCACAAATATAGTTAATATTTACAACTTGTTGCAAAGTGTCACTTAAAATCATAGCTGTAAGACAGTTTTTGCTGATGCAAGATACAATGGAAAGTAAAGAGAGCATCTGGATCTGTTAATACATTTTTTAATCTGTGCAATAAACCCTTCTTGTTTTCCTGTCATGGAAGGCACACCATCTGTACATACACTCACTAAGTTTACCAAATTCAGTTCAACTTCACTTCACAGCATTTATGTTGAAAGTTGAAGATATCTATTCCCCATGTTCTATTCACAAGAGTGCCCAAAGCGAGTAACTCTTTATAGCAAAGAAAATCTTCTGTTATGACCCGAATGAAGTATAAAACACGTGCTGAGCCACGAGTATCAGTTGATTCATCTAAAGTGACTGAATATATATTTTCCTTTTGAAGTATTGCATGAAGATGTTAAGTTGAAGCTAATTCATGCTGCCAATCAGTTATGGTCGTCCTTGAAAGAGGCAGTTATTTGTACTTTGAAATGTTATCGGTGTCTAAGCATCCTATAACTTCAAGAATGCATCCTTTCACAATTCCTACATCACTGAATGCCTTTCCTCTTTCCCTGAGTATATAAGCTATTTTTATAAGTTGCTTTAGCAGCATTATTTCCAGGTCTTATTGCTGCTTGAAAGGATTGTCTTTGCTTTTGCTTTTCATCTTTTAACTTCTGCAATACAACCTTTTGCGCTTCTCCCTCTAATTTAAAGTATCTGTGGTCCTCATGGGTGTTATAATGCTGGTGACCATTAAATTTCTTTGATGTTGACATTACAGTATCACAAAGCAAGAACAAGCTGGTAACAGGCTGGCGTTTTCGACCCCCATAAACTCTTGCCAACCAGCCTCATGCAGTAACACTGCCAGTCAGGCGGGCGAAGTTGGAATTAAATCAAGAGCATAGCAGCCATCGATTTAGCCCTTACTGCTTACTAATGTTCTAATTGTGCTCAATCTGGGAGGATTGTTTTCTTCAAACTTATTTTATTCTTTGGTATTTTACATACGTTGACTGTAAAAATGAAGTATAAAAGACAAATTAACATGCATTAATAAAAATAAAAGGATTAGTTCGATAAAATTTGGATTCAGTCAAAAGACCACACTTAAGGACCTAGAAAGTCACAGGTTCCCTAGCCCTGGTCTAACATCTACGAAAGTTAATCCCGGTCTCCTGTTTCCCAGGGATGTGTGTTTCGTGAAACTCCCCATCTTGATGATAGAGGCTCCTGCCTTCCTCATACTTTCGAGTGGCAATTCCCTCCACCCCACACTTTCCAAATAGTAATTCAGTACCAGACTCTCAGGAGACACTTTAAAAGTCAAAGGGAAAACATTGAAGACGTGCTGTGGGAACCAGAACTTGCCTATGACTAATCCTTGATCTTTCATTGAAATCGACTCTTCAGGAAGCTCTCAGGAAAAAAAAAAAAAAAAAAAAGTCAGTTTTTTTTTTTTACTTCTATGATTTTCCTCCATCTACCATGGGGGATAAATATATTCAAAGCTCCCAGGCACACACAGATATTCCATAAATGGAAGCCATTATTTTTCAAGACTCATCTGCATTGGTCGGTTGAATAAAAATGCATTGCCCCATTTAATCTAAATCCAAGTGTAAGATCGTGAGGAAAAAGTCATGGTGTAAAAGCCATACTTTAATCCTGAATATCATTCTTGTGCACGTGTATCAGCCCCCTCTGAATGCTCTTGACATTTTTCACTTGGGTACCACTTTCCAACAATTGGTCATGGCAAAACGACTGACCTCCCAGCGTCTCCTCACTTCTTTCACCTGGGTCTCCAGTCTTGACCTGTCAGCTCAGTGACTCGGAGGAAGAAGAAAAATACACTAGGAGGCTATGTTCCAAGACTCGCAGAGGATGCCTGCAACCACAGATAGTTCTGATACCTGTATGTACTATGTTTTTGCCTATATATACACACCTATGATAAAGTTTAATTGATAAATGAGGCACAGTAAGAAACTGATACAATAACTAATAGAATAGAACAATTGTAGCCATACCTAGTTCACAATTTCACAAATAGATTTGTTCTTGCCAGAGATCTTAGCAAACTCAGCATACAATTTTTTCCCTTATTAAGTCGAGAACTTTCACCTTTCCGTGTAAAGGAAGTACTTTATGGTTTCTCTTTGGCTATTCTGAATGACCAACATCACTCCTTTTGTACTTTGGGGCCATCATTAAAGAAAATAAGGGAGACTTGAATGCCAACACTGCGATACTGCAGTACAAGATCTGATCCCAGAGACAGCTGCGGAGTGACTCCCGGTCAGGGAGCACCGGCTCTGTGGACACATGGGACAAAAGGAGTTGGAGACAGCAAGATTTTTGTCACAGTGCTCAGAATGGTCTTCGACTTAAAACTTATGATTCCCGGAATTTTCCGTTTAATATTTTCAGACCAAAGTTGACCGTGGATAACCAAAACCATGGAAAGGGAAATTCAGAATAAGAGGGCTGCTATCATATGCCCTGGATGCCAGGTGTTCATGGGGGGAATCTGAGGACTGCCAGAGCAGAGGGCTGGGTCCCAAAAGAGCCAGTAAGAGCCTCTCCGGCCACAAAGGAAAAGTCAGAAAGATGGAGAGAAAGAAGTTGGCAACAGAGGAAAAGGTAACATGGAGGTGCATGGAAAAGGAGACTTTCTGGAACACGATCTTGATGCACAAACCACTAATGCTTGTGTTGTGTGGGTGAGGAGGTAGAAATGTCCCCAGGGCATCGTGGCAGTGATGGCAGGACTCGCACATTACTGGGTTAGAAGCACCGCATGAAGCTGTCTCTCAATAGATGCTTAGCTGAATGAATGAGTTACCATGATTATTTACCAGCCTGTCTCTACGACTACTAGACTGTGAATCCTAAGGAAAAATCCTTTATCCACATAAAACATGGTATCGTTAGGACCCATCCAGGAGACCCCCAACTTCGCAGAAACCTAAAACCACAAAGATTTCTCTTGCTGAAGTTAGAGGTCACCAGGGATCAGCCCTGGGTCTCTGCCAGTGAAGACCCACACTGGCGAAGCACCTGCTCTCCTGGCTGTGGTGGGTCACTGTGCCCACCAAGCACATTGGGCTCTGGAGGGTCTAGCTAGCACTGCAGTTAGACGGTCCAGACTGGAAGTGGCTCACATCGTTTCCACTCACGAGTCACTGGCCAGAACAAGGCAGAGAGGGTGTGTGTGGTGAGGACTGAATTCTGCAGACCGTGTCTGTGTGCTTGTGAGTGTGTGCCGGCGTGCAGGAAGGGAAGGAGGTGAGAATGGGTCAGGCAATGGGAGGAATCTCCTTTGCATGTGGCTGTCAGCTTGTCCCTCTAGACCCAAGCACCAAACGTGATAACACAGATGGGCAAGTGGACAAAATGGCCCATGACCAGTTGGATGGAATGGAGGGGGACAGCAGGGACACTGCCTGTGATAAGGTGGACGTTATGACGAAGAAGCTACTTCAGTCTCTGAGCTCTGGGCCAGTTACTCAACCCCATGAGCCTCTC
>VSMD01020430.1:0-18235 GCA_008750895.1 Mirza zaza
CTAAATCCTGGCATGCACTGTCCTCCTCTCCTTCCCAAAAGTTATTTTCAACATCTGTGTCCAGGAATTGGACTGAAGTTGAGGTTACAGGCAGATCGAACACAAGGTTCACAAATTGGGATTCTGCAGGCCACCTCCAGCCTTAAGACAGGTCTGGGAGGGCAGAGGAAGAGAAAGGCAGTTAGGTTTACCCAAATCAGTCCATTGTCTGTATTCCCTCACTTCAGATTCTGCTTGCATGCTTTATTTTCAATGAACATCCTAAACATTTCAACAAATTGATGTTTAAAAGTGTGACTTTATTCATCTTACATTTGTAATACTTTCGAATCTGTTTGCAGCTTTATCAACCTTCTTATGGTTTTAATTTGACTGATCCTTACTGCCGACTTTTGGAGACCAGCTATAAAAGTCTACATGATCCACATTTAAAAACATACTATAAGCGAAAAGATATCCTGAGGAGGTTAAAAAAAGATGGCTACATCACCACCAATAATAAAGTACGTTGAAGCCTACTTCCTGTTAACCAGCAAAAACCTAGGCATTTCTTAGATGCTTGCTTCTGTATCTAACTTTGAGTCTGTGTCAACTTTTAGTTCAGCAATAGAGGGTACCTAATTTTAAAAACTCAATGAATTACTCAGTATTTGGGCCAAGGGAAAAAAGGCAGCTGTTTTTTCTACATAAAGCTACTTGTTCCTACTTGACCTTTTTTCTTTTATTGCAACAAATATAATTACCAAATAATTTGGGTATATTAGGACAGACACACACACACCCTTATTTATTTTCCCCAAATGTATTGTAGTGTTTTCCTCCCTGGTTCTGAAAATAATGATGTCACTTTATACTTGTCAAAAAATATTTCCCATACCCTTTGAGCAAAGTAGAGACAAAGGGGGAAACTAGCAAAATACAACTTGATAGAGTAAATGCTTTAGGGAGTTAAACATCATTACTATATTAGTGTTTTAATGAAAAACTGATTGGGAATGGTAAATTCCTAATTATGATGTGAACCCTGTTAATGAAATAATATTTGAATAGAAATTCCATTCTTCTAAGTGAAGTATTGTGAGAATGGAAAAACAAACACCACATGTACTCGCTATGCAATTGGAACTAATTGATCAACACTCACGTGCACACATGGAAGTAAAACTCAGCAGTAATCAAGCAGGCGGGAGTGGGGGGGAGCGGGGGGAGGAGGGGATGGGTGAAATCATACCTAATGGGTACAGTGTACACCGGGTGATGGGCACACTTATAACTTTGACGTAAACTGTACAAAAGCAATTGATGTAACGAAAGCATTTTACCCACATAATATTCTGAAATTTAAAAAACAAGAATTTTCCTGGTGATACAATTGTATACCAATATTGCCTTCAAAACTGTCACCAAAATGAATTATTATTAGACTTAATCCCAAATTGTTACTATAATGAATGTTTTTTTTTACTCTCTTCTCTGTAAAGTGTTATGATCGTTACAACTTCGTACTTATATTTTTTGTTTTTGTTTTTGTAGGTTATATGTTCCTTGAAGGAACTGAATAAGTACAGGCATTATCTGAGCAGTTTAAAAGTAGACTTTGAAAGAAACTATATAAAAGAACAAGTAAGTTAAAAACTTACATTTGTTTGATTTGGGGCCTGTGAGAAAATTTTTATGTAAGGTTTGGTCCTATGCAGAATATTTTCTTATAATATTCTGACCTAGTAGTATTAATAACAAATCAAATCAAATTTCTATAAGAGATCTATAAAAGATAAAATGAGACACTTGCCTTTCATTTAGAGAGAAAAATTTTCACTTATCTGGAACACAGCCACACTAGACTTAAATGCAGGCTAACTGAATTAGCCATTTGCAGAGTACAGGACATTTACTAAGCCTGAAACATAAGACATATCAAATGACAGGTTTATTTCTGGCAAATAAAAAACTGCTAGATCTTTTTTTCTTTCAGAAAATGATTGAAAAACAAGTAAAGAAATTATACGAAACCAAGAGAGCTAATGAAAGTTATAATGTTGCTCGATTCCAAAAATGGTTATTACAGGAAATTGCACGAACAACTCCAGTGCAAGAACGGCTAGTAAAACACAGGTATGATCAAAATTAATGCATATTTCATGGAGACATTGTGGATCCCTATAGTCTTCAGTGTAGAGAGACAGAAAGGTATATCAAGAGGTTCAGGGATTGGGAACCTTGGTACCAAGGCTAGAGACGAGAGTTTCTACCTGAGAAACTGCAGCCTCTAGGAGCCCAAGAGGTAGGCCAAAGTGACATCAGAAGAAATCCAAAGCTAAAACTCCTGATCTTGGGAAACCCAAGTTTACCAAACCCATAGCGGCAGAAGGAAAGACAAGGTGTTTCAAATTTAAGTTTAAGGAAATTACTGCAAGGTCAGAACACGAGAGTTGCTATAACTCTGTCTGATGCTAGTGTAAACCTGTGTCATTCCCAGCCAAGTGTGTATGATTATTCGACTGTTACCCACATACATTCGATGTCACCATTCAGAGGCCAATCCCATGCCTCGGGAGGTAAAGGGATGAGTTCTAGTTCTCTTTCTCCTTTATCAGGCGTGAAGGCTGGTTCCCCATCACCTGGCTCTTACAGTGCATGGATTCATCTCCCAGGTTCAGGGACTTGGGAATTGCAGAGAGACGAGTACCCATTTATTTTTCAAAAGAAATTCAAATCTGCTAGTTTTTTTGAAGTCAGTCCTTCAGTTGATTTCAGCCATCTTTGGAAACTCATGTTCCCCAAACTACTTGAGTTATGAATAATTTCTGTATAAAATACTTTTGATCACTTTGTTCCACATTTTGCCATTGTCCCAGCCACAATAACAGAGAGTTGTATAACAGAGACTAGTAAAACAAGTACTGCATGGTTAGTTGATGGATCAGGCTAGCTTAAAGGTCCCTGAATAACTCTAAATTTCCTGTAGTGCAAGAAATAAAAAACAACCAATCAGATCTTTTGGGAATATCAAAACAGATGAAGTCATTGTAAAGGCAACACCCAGTTTACCTTCACTTTTATTTGCACTTTTACTTAGACATTTAGATACAGTTGCTAAGGAAATGGACAGGATTGAACACACTGCAGAAAAACGGAGTGCACTCCGGATGAAGGAAGAAGAAAGCCGACATCGGGACCACATAAGAAGAAAACTTCATCTCCGTAGACAAATTGAAGAGGTGAAGAATGCCAAATTTTAAATATTAAGGGAACAATTATGTCTGGTTGTTTTATTGCTAAACATTTTTAGCAGTTTACCATATTATCTGAAGTCATTTCAGTTCTAAAAAATAAATAAATCCCTATTAATCTCTTATCACTATTATAATGGACAAGTTTTTATTTAAAGTAGTGAGGCTGATAACCACACATTATATATGCATTACATTAGTCATACCTCATCTGCTCTTTAAAGTTTCAGAATTTAGCTCTAGTGAAAAATAATCATGCCTGAATTCTCAGTCCCCCAAATTCAGACAAGACTATTATTTGTTTGGTTTCTCTGTCAAAATACATTGAAGACCAGCAGATTACATGTGACATACCCCTGAGTCCAGAAGAGAAAACTCTCTTGCCAGCATCCTTTTAGATCCATCCTTGGAACCAGGCTTATGCTTGAATTAAGTGTCTTAATAGCAAAATACTTTCTTTTTCCATTCCATTGGATCCCTCCAAAACATTCCCAATAAAACGCAGTAAAATAAGCCCATTCTAATGCCAATGTGAGATTTTTCATGATGGTTGACCCAATTTCTGTTAGGCCATTTATTTAGTCCAATTTGCTTATTGGTCGTAGATAGACACAATACTAAAAAAAGAAGAAAAAAATTATGAAAGACAATCCATACTGACTACTGTAACATTGTGCTCCCTAGGAATGGAAGGCAAAAGAACTGTCACTTCTAACAAAGATTGGAGAAGAAGTAAGAAGAGAAGCAAGAATTGAAGAACGACGTCGAAAATTCCGAGAAGAAACTAACCGGAAGGTACAGTGAACTTTTACCAATGACTTGGGCCGTTTGAGAAAAGACTTTTGCCATTTTTGATATTTTAAAATGTGAATTGTCAGAAGTGGCCTAAACTCATGAGGATAGCTATTGATGGAGAGTCCCAGCCCGGCCTAAACCTATAATTCAAGGACTGGTCTGGAATGAGACTACTCTTCACAAAGTGAGAAATGAGGTCAATTGGATCTCGTTATTAACATTTATTTTTCTTCATGCTGGACCACAAAAGGAAACTTACCCCTGACTACCTTTCCAGCTCTGTACTCATTGTGACTTCAGAAATCTCAAGACAGGAATGAGGGTTTACTTCAATTTTAGCATCACATTTGAAATATCTGGTTTGCTTTTCTACTGGAAGGTTGATATTAAATTTATATATTAAATATATTTTTTAACATTTTAGAAACAAGTACTTCTAGAGAAAAAAATCGCTTATCATTTACAAAAAATGCAAAAGAATGACCTTAAAACAGAAGAACCAGAGAAGAATATATATAAAAACAAAGGACCAGATGAAACACAAGGTAAGATAACGTAGCTAAGTAGAAGACGCACATTTATATATTAATTATTAGTGTCTTCATAAACCCCTCCCTCTTTTTATACAATTAGATTACAAGGCCCTTGCAAAGGGAAGTTGTAGATGCTCATTTTCCCAGTGCCAGGCACTCTCCAAGGCACTTCTCAGTTACAGCACCAGTTGTAAAACATGTACGCACACACAAACACATAGAGTATGTATATATATATGCATGTGTGTGTATATATATACAATGTACATGATAATTACATGTAATATATTATCCATCTCTTTTGCTTTCTGTCTTTGATATCTGTTTTTGTGTGTGTTCTGTTTCCTCTTACGGGCTCCCTTTTCAACCTGCAGTATAGGCAGCCTTGTCTACTAAGCCCCTTTGTAACAGCAATTAATCTATTATTAATTATATTATAATTAATTATATTAATTGCTCTTACAATTATATTATATTAAATTATATTATAATTAATTATATTTATTGCTCTTACAAAGGGGCTTAGTAGACAAGGCTGCCCGTACTGCAGGTTGAAAAGGGAGCCCATAAGAGGAAACAGAACACATACAAAAACAGGTATCGAAGACAGAAAGCAAAAGAGATGGTTATACATATATAGAGAGAAAATAAGCCAAGAGAGAAAGAAGTTTAAAAGGAGGAGGAATAGGAAAAACAATTATATGATACAAAGCAGGAAAGAAAGAAAGGTTTAATAAAAGGAGCCAGTAAGAGAAAAAAATACAAAAAGGACTGAAAAAAGGAGACACAAAAGAGAAATATAGGAAAAAATAGGGTAAAAATTTTAAAATGAGGAACCAATAAGAAAAGACTAAACAAAACTGAGAGAGAGAGTGAGAGAAATAGCGAGCAAGCTTGCTGGTGAAAGAGAAAAAGATCGCCTTTTAAGGGATATAAAAAAGACATTTTTAAAAATATAAAACAACAGAAAAAAGTAAGAACAAAAAAAGTTGAAAGGAGGCAGTAAGAAAAGATGGTACAAAAAGAAAGAATGAATGAAATGGAGAGGGGGAGAGAATAAGAGAGAGAAAGAAAGTAAGAAAATTGAACAGAAGAAGCCAGTAGACAAACATAAGCACATACTCTGGAGGAGGGAGTTGGGAGCAGACAAAGACAAACAAACAAATAGACCAAAAGAGATGGGGTGAGAAGGCAGAGAAAGGAGAAAGACAGGCAGAGTAAAAGAAAGGGACCAAGAAAAAGACACACAGAAAAAAACATATGGGAACAAAGAAAGGGTAGAGGAAAGAAGGGAAGGATAGAGGGAGAGAGGGAGATAGAAAAGAAAGAAGTTTAAAAATGATAAGTCAGTAGGAAAAAGTAAAAGAAAGAAAAAGACAGAATATGAGAGTGAGAGAGAAAGAGAGAGGAATTTGAAGGAGAGAAGCCAGTTAGAAAACCAAATACAATTGGGAGGGGGGTGACAGAAAGATTCAAAATGACAAGTCATTAAAAAAAATAAGAAGTTAGTCAAAGAATATATTTAGATAAGCAGATAGACTAGACTTTAAAAAGGAGAAACCCATAAGAAAAGGCAGTACAATGAAGATAGACTGAATAAAAGAAATGGACACAGTAGGAAGGAGAGAATAGGAGAAAAAGAAAATAATAAAAAAGGAGGCAGTAAGAAAGGCAATACAAGAAAATATAGAACTAAAACAAAAAAAGAAAAAGAGAAAGAGTTAAATAAAAAGAGAGGAAATAGAGACAAAATGAGAGAAAGCAAAAATAAATAAAATAGAAGTTTAAAAGGAGAAATCAGTAAGAATAGTACAAAAAGGAAAAAGATTTTAAAGGAAGACAGTAATGTTAAATCATAGGTAGACAGAAAATATGAACAAACTTTTAAAAGAAAGACTCAATAAGAAAATCAGTACAGGAAAATACAGAAAGAAACCATGGAATAAAGAGAGACAGAGAGGTGGGAAAGAGAGCGATAAAGAGACAGAGAGACAAAGTAGGCAAGTAAGATAATGTTTAAAGAGAAAAGCCAGTAAAAAGACAGGACAAAAAAAGAGGGAATAGAGAGGGAGACTTAGAAAGAGAGAAAAAGGAAAGCAAACAATTTTTAAAATGAAAACTGGAAAAAAATAAAAGGAAGACCAAATGGAGGAAGGGAGAGAGGCAGAAGTACAATCAAGCAAAGAAAAAGAGAATGAAAGAAAAGAGCAAGAGATATTGAGAAAGGGAAGGAAGAGAAAGGACAGGGAAAGGAAAGTAGGAGAGGAAGAAAGGAAGGCTACAAAGAGAAATAGAAAAGGGAATTGAAAAAGATCAGCTAGTAAGAAATCAATTGTGATGAGGGGAGGGGAGGTGGAGTTTAAAAGGACATTCACTAAATAAAAAAAAGTTTAAGAGGAGCCCATAAAAAATGAATAAAAAGGGGGAAGGAGGGAGGGAGGAAAGGGGGAGTAAGAGAGAGGGAGTGGGATGGAGACAGAGAGAGAGAGGAGGAGGGAGAAGAAGGAGAAAGGGGGAGAAGGAGTATGGAAGGAGGAAGGTAGGTAGACCTACCTTCTGGAAATGGGAGGAGGGAAGGGGAGAGAGGGAGAGAGAGGAAGGGGGGGAGAGGGAGGAAGGGAAGAGGGAAGTAGGAGGAAGGGGGAGATGGGATAGGGGATAGGTATGTTGGAGGGAGGAGGGAAGGGGAGGGAGAGAGAGAGGGAGGGGAGAGGAGGAGGAAGATGAACAGGTAAGTGTGAGGATCTAGGGAAGGGGAGAGAGGAGGAAGAGGAGAGGGAAGTGGGAAAGAGGGCAGGCGGAGGGCAGGGAAAATGTAAGTGTGAAGGAGGAGGGGAGGTGGAGGGAGAGAGAAAGAGTGAGGAACCAAGGGAGAAAGGAAGGATGGATGAAGTGAAAAAGGGAAACTACAGAGAGAAGGGAAGGGGGAAAGAAAGGACAAAAGGCAAAGAAAATTGAATGAAATGGTGAAAGAAAGGGATGGAGTAAAATTCATAGGTAAAGTGGATAAACAAGTAAAAGAAAGAAGAAAGAAAAAAGGAAGAGAGGGAGGGAGAGAGGGAAGGCAGGAAGGAAGGGAGGGAAATTTTGAAAGGATAAGTCATAAGAATAATTAAATGAACAGGGAATGTGATTGTGTGAGAGAGGAATTTGAAAAGGAGGAGCCAGTAAGAAATTCAAGTACAATTGTGGAGAGTGAGAAGAGTTAAAAAGGAGACTTCAGTTCAAAAAAAAAAAAAAAAAAACTAAAATAAACTTGATAGATGATAGACAGGGAGACAGATAGATAGATCTGACTTTAAAAGTAAACCAGAAATAAAAGGCAGTACCAAACAAGATAGTAGGAAAGAGAGAGAATTAGAAAGAAAAAAATTTTAAGAAAAGGAGCCCATAAAAAGTGAGTTTTAAAAAAACGAAAGAAAAAGAGGTCTGGAGAAAGGAAGGAAAGGATGGAAAAGGGGGGAAGGAGGAAGGATGGAGGGATAGAGGAAGACAGGATAAGGAGAGAGGAGGGAGGGAAGGAAGGAAGGTGAAGAAAAGAGAAAGTGAAAGAGAGCCAGTAACACACATGTACAAAGGCATAAAATGAGAAAGGAAGGGTGGGGGTAGAGGTGTAGAAGGAAAGAAAACAAAACACAAGTTTAAAAGGGATGGGACAGTGTAGGAAAAGAGTAAAATAAAGGAGAAAATGGAAAGGGAGGAGATTGAAAAGGAGGAGTCTGTAAGAAAATCCAGTACAATATGGTGGTAGGTGGGGGATGTTTTGCAAAGTCACTAAAAAAGAGAGTCAAATAGAACAGAGATGATTGATAGCTAGTTAGAGAGGTGGGTAGATAGGTATCTGGATAAGGCCCTAAAAAGATAAAGCCAGTAAAAAATAGTCAGGTCAGTAGAAGATAGAAAGAAAGAAAAATGATTGAGGATAAAAGAAAAAAAAAAAACTTAGAACCACAAGTTAGTAAATTAAGTATAATATGGGGGGATTAAAAAATGTAAAAGTTAATATAAGAACACAGTAAAATAAAGACAGACAGACAAATATGTAGGATAGACTTTAAAAAGGAGAAGCCAAAAAAAAAAAAAATGACAGTAAAAAAAAAAGTTAGAAAAAACATCAGGAGTAAAGAAAGCAGTTTGATAATCAGAACCAGTAAGAAAATCACATGCAATTGTGTATGCTGTGTGGTTGGGCAAAGTTGAAATATAAAAATCAGTTTTAAATATTCAGCAAAATAAATGAGTGTGATGAGCACCATCTGGGAGATGGATGGACACACTTGAAGCTCTGACTGGGGCGGGAAAGGGGAGACAAGGCAACATACATAACCTAAACATTATGTACCTACATAATATGCTGAAAAATTGCAGTAAAATAAAGATAGATAATTTGATAGCTAGATAAGCAGATAGGTACAGGTAGAACTGTAAAAAGAAGTCATTGAAAAAGACAATAACAAAAACGAAAGAGTTACAAAGAGAGATAGAAAGAAATAAGAATTTGAAAACAGAAGCCAGTAAGATGAGAGTAAAAGAAGGAAGGGAAGGGACAGGGCAGAATGAAGGGAGAAAGATAAGAAGGGAAAAAATAATGAAGAATGAAGATGGAAGGAGGGAAAGAGGGAGGGTGAGAGAGAGGAAAATGCATGCAGGCAAGCAGACAAAGACACAACAAGAAAACTTGACAGAGACTGAGGGAAACTACAAAAGATACACAGAGAGGGAAAGAGAGAGGGAGACAGGGAAGAAGGAAGAAAGGTAAAAAGTACAATAGGATGAGTAACTAGGAAAATGTAACATAAAAAAAATGAGGAGATAATCTGAGAGTGAAAGACAGAGGAAGGAGCCAGTAAGAAAATTAAGTAAAATTGTTTGTGAATCTGAGAGAGATTTAGAGTACAAGGAAAAAAATAAAAAAGATAGACTAGGTGATTTATAAATAGATCAGACTATAAAAAAAGAGGAACCAGTAAGAAAAAAAAAAAAAAAAGGACAGTACAAGAAAGATAGAAAGAGAAGAAAGGAAAGCATTAAAAATGGAACCGGAAAAAAAGAGTAAAAGGAGAGAGGGAGGAGCAAAGAAACTCAGAGGTGGACAGGAGGTAAAGTGGTAAAAAAACAATTTTATTGAGGACTATTGCAATAGGGGAAAAGTGACCTCAGATAGAACTGGGCTCAATTCCACACACAGCATGTGCTAGTGAGAATTTAGAGCCAAAGAGTAGGGAGGAGGTCAGTGGATGGAAAATTAGTAAGAGAAAACATCAAGAAGGGATTCTGGCTAAACTGACCTCCCAGGAGTCTTGCTGAAGACAGGCCAGAGATGTCACCTGGGGAATGGTGGGGAATGAGGAACCAGATCAAACATTTAGGGTTATCAGACAGGGAGGATGAGGGCTTCTGGCCAAAGTGACTTAGCAGGGTCCTTGCTAAACTGGATTTTACAAACAAGCACATAGATGGACCTAGTAGAATGTTCAAGAGCCTGACTAAAGTTTGGTCAACAGAAGTATCTTTGTCAGAAGGCAGAGAAGGAAGGAAGGCAGGCAGACAACTTTTAAAAGGATGAGTCAGTAGGATAAGGTAAAATAAAAGGATTTGTGAATGAAAAAGAGGAGTTTGCTAAGAGGGAACCTGGAAGAAATTCAAGTACAATTGAAGGGGTGAGGGAGATTTGAAAAGCAGAAATTATTAAATAACATAGTAAATAAAGGCAAGTAGAAGAGATAGAAACAGATCAGACTTTAAGAAAGCAAGCAAGCAAGGAAGAACAGGATGCTCATACACATGCAGGCAAAGAAAACAAATGGTATGAAAAAAGGAAGGGAGAAGGGAGGGAGGAAGGGACAAAAAGAAATTTAAATGTTATGGGTACACAGAAGAAGGAAGAATGAATAAAATAAAGGAGGCTAGGGCAATCAGACTACAATATTGGGGGGAGGGGAAGAGGGATGGAAAACTCTGTAGTAGAGCACTAAGTAAGAGAGAGACAGATGATTGATATGTAGGTAGATAGACAGACAGACTTTAAAAAGAGGCAGTAATAAACACAGGAAAATAGCAGAGAGAAAAATTTTAACAGAAGTTATAAAATAGGGAAAGAAGATGGAAGGTAGTGAGAGAAAGAAGGAAGGAGACAGAGACGGTGAGGGAGGGGTATAAAGTCAGAAAAGGAGACAGGATGGAAGGAAAAAGAAGGTAGCAGCCTGCAAGGAGGCAAATGAAAAAGTGAAAGAATGGGAGAGTTAAAGAGACATAGAAGGGAATAGAGGAAGAAAAGGAGTTAGAAAGTTGGGAAGAGGTTTAAAAGAGACTCACGTATAGTTGGGAAGGGGGAAGAGAAGGATATTTTTAAAAGTCAATACAAATACTGTAAAATGAAGATAGATGATTGATAGGTAGGTAGATAGGATACATAAGTAGGTAGATACATAGGTAGATAGAAATTTTTCAAAAAACAAGCCAGTAAAAAAGCCAGTATATGAGAGAGAGAGAGAGAGAGAGATTTAAAAGGAGCCAGTAAAAAAGTTTAAGAAGGGAGGAGGGAGGGGGAAAAAGAGAAGGCAGGAGAGAAACGAGGAAGGAGGGAAGCAGGGAGGGAGAGAAAAAGGAAGGAGGCTGGGCAAGCATACAGGCAGAGAGAGAAAGATTGAGCATGAAAGAAAGGGATTGAAGAAGAGGCATACAAAAAAAGCAATGAAATAAAGTGACATTGAAAATGGACAAGTTAGTAATAAAAAATAAAGAAAAAGATAAATGTGAGAGAGGGAGGAGTTTGAAAAGAGGAGTCAGTAAGAAAATCAAGTACATTTTTGTTGGGGGGAGATTTAAAATGTAGATGTCAGTTTTAAAAATACAATAAAATAAAGATAAATAATGATTGTTAGCCAGATAGCTAGGTAGCTGAGTAGGTGGATGAATGGAGTATAAGTAGATGATGGATTATTGAGAGAGAGAGAGACTTTAAAAGTAAAGCCAGTTTAAAAAACAAAAGCAGTACAGAAAAAGAAATTTACAGAAGAGAAAAAGAATGCAAGAAAAAAAGTTATAAAAGAAACTAGTAAAAAATAGTATAAGAGAAGGAGAAAAGGAGAAAGGAGGAAGGGAGAAAAGAATTTAAAAGGATCAGTCTGTAGGGAAAGAGTAAAATAAGAAAAAATGTGAAAGTGAAAGACAGAAGTGTGAAAAGGTAGAAGGAGCAAGAAAATTAAATACAATTGTGTAGGATAAGGAGAGAGACATCTAAAAAGAAGTACATTTAATTGACAGGTATGTAGATAGAAAGGATAAGTAAGCAGGTAGACAGAACTTTCAAAGGATGAGCCAGTATATGAGAGAGAAGCAGAGAGAGAGAGAGAGAACTTTAAAAATAGAAGTCAGTAAAAATGGCAATACAAAAAAGTTCCAAAAGAGAGAGAGAAGAAAAAAAAATTTTACAGACAATCCTTTAAAATGATATAAGGAAGGAGACAGGAAAGAAAGAAGTTTAAAAAGATGAGTCTGTCGGAAAAAGAGTTAACTAAAGAAGGAAAGAGAATGTGAGAGTCAAGAGCCAATAAGAAAAGTGGGTATAATTATGGGTGGTCTGGGAGAGATTTCAAAAGTAGAAGTTAATAAAAAGACAGTTAACATGAACATAGAAAAAAACATTGAAAACAGAAAAATATATCTACCTACCTACTTACATACACAAAAAATATAGAGAGATATGGATAAATGATTGACAGACAGACAGCTAGGTATATGGGTACATACATAGGAAGACAGATATATATGATTGATGAAAGGAAGGAAGAAGGAAGGACATTAAAAGGCAGAAGCTGGTACAGTACAGACTTCTGTAGAGACTATAGAAAAGAAAAGATAGAGAAGTAGAAAGAAACAAGTTTAAAAAGAGAAGCCACTAAAAAGAGAGCAAAAGAAGAATAGAAAGAATGAAAGTTGGCATGGAGAAAGAGAAGGAGGGAGGGAGGGAGGGAGGGAGGGTGGGTATCAGGCATTCAGGTGAGAAAGAAAGGGATCAAGAAAGAGACATAAAGAAAGAATAAAAGAACAAAGGAAGAAAGACAATATAAAAGAAATGAAGTTTAAAACAGACTAGTCAGGTCCTGCATGATGGCTCACTGCCTGTAATCCCAGCACTCAGTTTGGCCAAGGCGGGAGGATCTGTTGAGGTCAGGAGTTCCAGCCTGAGCAAGAGTGAGACCCCATCCCTACTAAAAAAAAGTAAAAATAAAAAATAAATAAATAAAATAGAAAAAAATTACCCGGGCATGGTGGCATGTGCCTATAGTACCAGTTACTTGGGAGGCTGAGGCAGGAGGATCTCTTAAGCCCAGGAGTTTGAGGTTGCTGTGAGCTAAGCTGATGCCAGGGCACTCTAGCCTAGGCAATACAGTCAGACTCTTTCTCAAAAAAATAAAAAAAACAGACTTAGAGCAAAATTTAGAAAGTGAAGATGTGAGAATGAGAGTGGTGAAGGAGTTTGAAAAAAAAAGCAGGTAAGAAAATCAAGTATATTGTAGAGGCCAGGAAGGGAAATGTTTTAAAAGTAGAATCCAGTTTTAAAATAGACTAAGATAAAATAGATGATAGATAGTGCTTTAAAAGAATAAGCCATTTAAAAAGCAGTATAAATGAGAGAGAGAGAGAGAGAAAGAGTTACAAAACACAGGAGAAGGAAAGAGTTTAAAAGGAGAACCCAGTTTTTTTAAAAAAAGCTATAGGAAGAAGGGAAGGAAGGAGGGAGGGGAAGAGAGATGATGGGGGAATTAAGGATGTGGGGTCAGGCAGGGTGACAGGAAGGAAGAAAAGAAAGGAAACAAGCTGGCAAGCAGGCAAAGCAAAGAAAAAGAGAGAGAGAGAGAACAAAAGGAAGGTAGAGTTAGACAGACCCAGAGAAAGGAAGTAGAGGAAGAAAGGGAGTTAGGAAATTAGGAAGAAAGGAAGAGAACAAGTTTAAAAGTAGAGACCCACATACAATCGGGAAAGGGGAAGAGAGAGGAGGAAACAGAGGGAGGAGAGAGAAAGAGAGAGAGAACGAGATGGGGAAGAGGAGGGATAGAGAGAGGTTTTTAAAATTCAGTAAAAAATTTCAGTGAAATAAAGATAATTGATAGGTATGTGGATGATAGGCAGGTAGGTGATATGTAGTTAAACAGGAATTTAAAAGAAGTCAGTAACAAAGACAGTAAATATAGAAAGTAAAGGGAAGAAAATATATTGTAAATATAGAAAGTAAAGAGAAGAAAAAGTTTCAAAATGAGGTACCAATAAAGAGAGAGTGAAAGAAGGAGGGAAGGAAGGAAAAAGGAAAGAGGCAGGAAAAGAAGAGAAGTTTAAAAGGGGGGATGGAGCTATAAAAAGTAATGAAATAACAAAGAAGAGAGAGATAATATGAGAATGAGAGACACAGGAGTTTGAAAGGGTAGAGCTAATAAGAAAATTAAGTATATTGTAGACGGCAGGGTGGGAAGAGAGGTCTAAAAAAAGTCAGATTAACAATACTTTAAAATCAGATCAATTGATGCATACATATATACACAGATACATAGCTAGATGTGGTTTTAAAAAGGATAAGCCACAAGCAAAGACAGGACAAAAACAGAAAGTAAGAGAGAATGAAAGAACAAAGTTTCTAAAACAGTCAATGTAGAGAGAATAAAAGAAATAGGGAGGAAGGGAGGAAAGGAAGGGAGGAAAGGGAGGGAAAGGAGGAAGGGAGAGAAGGGAGGGAAGGAAGGAAGGAGGGAAGGAAGGAAGGAAGGGAGGGAGGGAGGGAGGGAGGAGGGAGATAGATAGATGATAGATAGATAGATATATAGATAGAAAAAATGGACATTAAAAATGCAAGCCAGGAAAAAAGGCAGTGCAAAAGGAAAGGAAAGAAAGCAAAACAATTAAGGAATGAGGGAGAAGGGAAAAAAAAAAGGTTTTAAGAGGAGCCAGTAAAAAAAGACTCTAAAAAGCAGGCAAGCAGGAAGAAAGGCAGAGAAGGAAGGAAGGAGGTAGGAAAGAAAGAAGTTAGAAGGGGTGAGTTGGTAGGAAAAGGGGCAAAATATAAAGATGATGTGAGACAGGAGTTTAAAAAGGAGGAGCTAGTAAGAAAATTAAGTGTATTGTGGAGGGCAGAGAGAGAAAGAGGTATAAATAGAAGAAATCAGTAAAAATACAATAAAACAATGATAGATGAACACATAACGATAGGAGGTAAGTTACATAGGCTAATAGATAGGCACATAGAATGGACTTTAAAATTAGAGGCCAGTAGAAAAGACAGTATTAAAATGATAAAAAGGAGAAAAAGTGAAGGAAACAAAAAAGTTTAAAAGAGGAACCAGTAAGAGAGAGAGAATTTAAGAAAAAAGGAAGAAAGGAGGGAGGGAAGGAGGAGAAGAAAGGCAAGCATGTAAGGACACCAAGAAAAGATGAAGAAAGCCAGAGAGAGGAAGAGTAGTCCCAGGTACTGGGGAGGCTGAGGCAGGAGGATCCCTTGAGCCCAGGTATTTGAGATCAGCCTGGGCAACATAGTGAGAACCTGTCTGTATTTTGTTCAGAGTAGAGTAAAAAAATACAAAGAGAAATATGAAAACTAAAAGTGAGATGTATGAAAGCTAGGTCGTAGGTAGGTGAACAGATAGATAGGCTATATAGATAGATAATGATGTCAAAAAGGAGAAGCCAGTAGTAAAACAAGACAAAAAATATATAAAGAAAATGAAAAAGAACAAAAGAATAAAGTATTAAGGTGATCCAGTATAAAACTAGTAGAAGGAGAGAAAGAAGGATAAGGAAGGAAGGAAGGAAGGCAGAATAAAAGAAAAAAGTTTAAAAAGGATGAGTCAATAGAGAGCAGAATTAATTAAAGAAAGAAAGGGAATGTGAGAATAACAAGAAGGTAAGGAAATCAAGTACAATTACGTGATGGGGACAGATTTTAAAAGTAAGAGTGAGAAAAAATTAGTAAAATAAAGATGGAAATTTGATAGATGATTGATAGCTGAATATTAATAGGTAGGTATTAATAGGTAGGCAGATAGGTGATCGATTGATCATAAAAGACATAAAAGATAAGACCCAGAAAAAAATGTACAGAAGATAGTTGTAATTAGAGTTAGAAAGAAAAAGAGAAGGAAAAAAAGTTTAAAAAGAGGAGCCAATAACAAGAGAGTAAAAGAAGAATGGAAGGAAGTGTGGAAGGAGAGAAGGGAGAAACAGAAGAAGAAAGGACGGGAGGACAGGAGCAAGGGAGGGAGGGGAGGGAGGCAGAAAAGAGGAAGGAAAGGAGGAAGGAAAGAAAGTAGGAACACAAGAAGGAGAGACACTAGAGAGGATGGATGGAGAAAAGAAAGAAGAAGATAAGAAGAAAGAAATGAGGGAAAGAAGGATAAAGGGGGCAGAAGGGAAGGAGGGAGGAAGACAAGAAGACAGACACACAGCAGGGAAGAAAAGAGAGATGGGGAACAAGGTAGTGAAAATAAATAAATAAATAAAAATAGTTTGTTCGAAAAAATAATGAGTGGAGCAATAGTCTCCAAATAACCCTAATTGAGAAAAAAGCAGGTTACAAAATAGTATCTGCAATATGATTCTAACTTTCATAAAAATATGTGTGTCTCTACGCCCAGGGAAAAGAAGGCAAAAATGCAAAATATCATTATATCTATTTCTGAGTTTTGGGATTTGGGAACGATTTATTTTCTTATTGTGTTTTTATGCATTTGCTAAAATTGAAACAATGAATATTTAATATATTAGAGTTTTTAAATTAATATTATTTCCAAATGTTCTGTCTTATAAATTTATTCCATACCTCCAGTGTCAAACCTTAAAACTGAAAATAAATTCACTAAATTAGCAAAAAAAAAAAAAAAAGAAATGGAACAAGAATAGATAAAGGGTATACAGACAGGAAGGAGGGAAGGAAGAAAGAAGGAAAGATGGAAGTATAGGACAGGGAGAGGGATCTATAAAGAAGTCTGACAAAAATACAATAAAAATGATGGATGACAGCTAGGTAGCTAGGTAGGTTGACAGGTAGATAGGTGAGGTAGAAAGGACATTTAAGAGGAGGGGCCAGTAGAGAAGAAAGTATTACAAAGAAAAAAGGAGAGAGTAAAGGACAAAAATTTGGAAGAGGAGCCACTTTTTTATAAAAAAGCAAAAAAATATAGCAAGGAGAGAGGAAAAGAGAGGGAAAAAAGGAGTAGGAAAACTAGGAAGAAGGAAGGAAGGGGGAAAGATGTATGGAAAGCAGGAAGCAGGGAGGAGGTAGGAAGGGAAACTGGGGCAATAGGCAGGCAGGCCTATAGACTCCCAAAGAAAAGACAATGCCAGAGAGAGGGGAAAAGTGATAAGAAGGAGACACAGAGGCAGGTAGCAAAGATAAAAAAAGGCAGAGGAAGGAAGGAAAGGAAATGAGGAAAAAAAGAGAGAAGGGATGGAGGGAGGAAGAGAAAAATTTTAAAGGGGTGAAGCTAGGAAAATAGTAAAAAAAAAAAAAAAAAAAGCAGAAGGTGACAGTAAGACACAGGAGTTTAAACAGAGTAAGTAAGAAAATTAAGTACATCTATGAAAGACAGACAGGCAAAGAGAGATCTAAAAAGAAATCAGATAAAATAGAATAAAATAAGTATAAATAGCTAGAAGGATGACATGTAGGTGGAAGGGAGGGAAGTAGGTAGATAGGTCTATGGATGGATGGATGGATAGAAGTTTTAAAGGGATGAATCAGTAGGGAACAGAGTTAAAGAAGGAAAGAGATTGTGAGTGTGGGAGAGAGAAGCCTATAAGAAAATCAAGTACAATTGTGTTGATGGGGAAGAGATTTTAAAAGAAAGTCAGAAAAAAAACAGTACAATGAGTATGGATAGCTAGGTGGGTACATAGGTAAGTAAGTCAGGTAGATTCAGGAGACAGACAGGCATAATAGATGATCGACAAACAGAGATAGATAGATAGATAGATAGATAGATAGATAGATAGATAGATAGATAGAATCATACTTTAAAAGGCATAAGCCAGTGTAGAAGACTATGAAATAAATACAAAGAAAGAGTTAGAAGAAAAGAGATACAGATAAACTTAAATATGTTTGAAATCAAGAGCAAGTAGAAAATGAAAGAATGGAAGGAAGTAAATAGGGAAGGGAAGGAGGGAGGAAGGCATGGAAAAGAGAGAGTGAGGGAGAGAGGGAGGAAGGATGAAGGGAGAGGGAAGGAAGAGAGAACAATAGGCATGCAGGCAGGGTAAGAATAAAGAAAGAAAGAGACAGAAAGATAATGAAGTGAGAAAAAACATAGAAAGGGGCAGTAAAGGAAAAAAGAAAAGAAAGAAGGAAGGGAGGGGTGGAAAGGAAGAGAAGTGTAAAGTGCTTCGTCTGTAGAAAACAGTAAAATAAAAAAGAAAAGAATGTGAGAGAGACAGAAAGAAAGGTTTGAAAAGGAGGAGCTAATAAGAAAATTAAGTACAATTGTGAACACAGGGAAATAGATGTAAAAGGAAGAAGTCAGTTAAAATATTACCATAAAATAAGATAGATGGATGACGGCTAGATAGGAAAGGAGGGAGGTATAAAAAGAAAGAAAGAACTGAAAAAAAAATCAGTTTTCAAAAGGAGAACACAATAAAAAGTCAGTACATAAAAAACAGAAAGTTGGAAAAGGAAAGAGAGAAATG
>VSMD01020432.1:0-42050 GCA_008750895.1 Mirza zaza
CACACACACAGGCACACACATGTGCACACACACATACACAGGCACACACATGTGCACACACACATACACATACCACATTGCCCCCTCCCCCAGTCTGCATCCTGGGGACCCCAGCATGCACGGTTCTCTGGCCTCCCCACTTTCCCCACCCACGTGTCTTTGGGCTCATGAACTGACGTGGCCTTCTCAGGCCACGTTGAGTCAGCGTCCGGGGGACCTTTCCTCAAGGACAGAAGGTGGGTTGGCAACTGTTTTTTAAATTAAGAAAGCAAAACACTCTCAGGCTTTCTCTTCAGAGCCCCAGAAAGGCCAGGTTGGCCCAGAGGGCAGGGCTACAGTAACACTTCTCACACGCTGTCCTGGACCCATGTCACCAACCTGGGCCACCTGCGCAAAGTCCTCACCCAAGAGGTTGTTAAACACACAGGTAGCTGGGTCGGCGCCCTGAGGGTCTGACTCCAGACCTGGGGAGCACCTGAGGCACCCCCATGTTTAACCTGTCTCCTGGGTGGTTTTAAGCCTCAGGCAGCCAAGGAGCCAGCCCCACAATCCAAGCCTCAGGTGGGCACTGCCAGCACTCTACCTAAAAACAAGCGTCCCATAAAGCCCAAATGGCCTCAGATGTCCAACCCAGAGCTGCCCGTTACAATTGAGTGACATCACCGAATGGAATATTCACTCTCGGAAGACTCTATGCTATTTCTCTCTTCTTAAGTAAGGATCAGAGTCACTGATGGCAGCTGGCAGTGTTTGCCCCAGTGTTGTTCCAAAGTCCTTTATGCATGTCCTCTTGGGTGATCTTCCAAAGCTCACCCAAAGGTGAGGCAGTGAGTTGGGTGGAGGCCTGGCCTCAAAGGTTGGAGAAGAGCATGGAAGCAAGGAAACTGAGGCAGGGAAAGTGGGCCGTTCTTCCAAGCAGCCTGGCTGAGAAGCGAAGCCAGGGGCAGGCAGTGGTGGCAGGGTGACACAGACTCCGTAAGACCGAGCAGCTTGGGCAGGTGACAGATGCTTGAGCATCCTCAGGTGTTCATGGAAAGGAACCAGCGGGAAGAAAAGTAGGATCTACAAAATACAGGGGCTTCCCAGTGGAGTTCTGAGAAAGTGAGCCGAACTGGACCCGAGGGCCAGGCCTGGAGCCGGAGGAGGACCCCCAGGTCCCTACCTCCTGCCGGTCCCATAGCACCTCAACCCTACCCTCGGCAAAGCCTTATTTTACAACACGGGGATTCTCTGCTCACTCCTCTGGCCCCCACACACGCCAGCTTGGAGTTCCTGAGCTCCCCTTTTCATCAGTGTGATCCAAGCACCCTGCACACTGCCTGGAACTCTCTAGGTACTTGGTTCATTTCAATAAATGGCCCCAGCTTTAGTGACAGCCATGATGGGCAAGTCTCAGAGACATCATCGGATTCGCTGAGAATCATTTCCCTAAAATGATGAACTCTGCAGACTGACTGGGAGGCTGCAGCCTTCCCCCCAGGAGAACCCCTTTCTGTCTTTGAACCCTCAGCCATTCAAAACACAAACACGCTCATACACAGTGCAGGAGTCAGGGCGAAATGTCAGCATCGTCTTGGACTCAAATCAGTCAGCTCCACGCTTGGATGCACTAGCTAAGCCACTTTGCCCCACGCCCGCCCTTGCCCATATGGGGGCCTAGGGAATTCATTTCCTGTCCTGCCTGGCTTTGTTTTGAGCTGGAAAAAAAGAAAAAAGAGAGAAAATCCTCTACTCCAGTTAAACTTATCACCTCCTGATGATTGAGTTCATCAACGTTGTTTGTGGCATATTTCCACCACACCAAGGCAGAATGAGATACAGACTCTAAAACCCTAAGGACAAGGCTATGTTAGGTCTTACAGGAAGGAGACAGCCCAAATTCCAGCTTCCCTGTCCCTTGTGCTGGGACAACTTTAGATAGGATTGCCCAAGACCTCAAGGGTCCCAGGTGGCTTAGGAGCACCTAACTGGGATCAAAAAGACCCAGGTTTTCCATTGGCTGGATGACCTGGCCAAATCTCTCCTTTCCTCTGAGCTTCAGTTTCTGCATCTATAAAATGGAAATATATAATAACAAACTGAAAGCTCTTTCTAAACGGTAAAGTACCATTTCAGAGGTGAAGAATATTGACATGACGCCATGATGTTGATAAGGGTGATGATGCCCCCTCTGCTGCCAGCCAGACCGAACTCACTGGGAGTCCACACACTGGTGGAATATACTCTTAAGATAAAGTCCAGTGGCACAGGAATGGTGCTTTGTCCCAGGCTTAGTGCTGACTCCTTCAATCACCACTGGCAGGAGTCGTGTTCCAGGTGTAGTCAACAGCCTTTACAGAATCTTAACTGTCAGGCACAGTATCAGGCACCACAAAAGGAAATAGTTGACAACACCCTCTCTATCTTCTGAAACTTCAGAGTCAGCAGTACTGTAATTAGGCCACCTTTCTGGGGACAAATTTGGCAATAGTATTCAAAAGCCTTCATGCAGTGTATGCCTTTTGACCCAACAACTCTGCATAGGAATTTATTCTAAGGAAATTATCAAAGCTGTAGGCAGAGGTTTAGCTAACAAGATATTCACAGAGTTCTAGCTTCAGTCATGATGGAGTAGTTTGTATCAGCATAACTCTACTTTAAATTTTAAAAATCCTAAACTCTAGATAAAATATTTTTATCAAATAAAAACAACTATTTGAAGGCACCAGAAAGAAACAAAAAAGCAGGCAGATCCTGGAGGGAATTCAAACCTTAAAAAAAAGAGAACAGCACCAGGTGAATTCAACATGACATGGCTTCTTCCCTGAGGAGACAGCTCAGCTCAGGCAAACAAGGGTGACCAGAACTGAAGTCGAAAACCACAGTCATCTGGCTTAAGGCCACAAAAGGATCTGGAAACTGAAGGGGAGAAATCTAATAAGGGGAGAAGACACACAGAGCTGAGAGGCCCCAACTCTGTGTCCAAAACTGCCCTGAAATCCTTGGTCCACCCCTGAACTGTACATGTGCAGGGGGGATTCCAGTGAGCTCAGCAGAAAACAATGAGAAGCTTCTGCCCAGAAGGGGAAACACAGAGTTTGAGTCCCTCCAAGTTAGGGAGCTTATTTAACTGCTATGGCTTGCCTTTGAAACCACACAAAGGCTATGCCTTAGGAGTAAAGACTGTATCCCAGGTCTAAGAGATTTACATACCTATCCAAATAAGGTATAAAAGCTGAGCCTTCACAAATGTATGGTAACAACTGCTTACTAGAACAAAAAGCAACACTTCCAGGAAACCAGAATCTCTCCAACATTTCATTTAAAGTGTCTGCTACATAAGCAAAAATTACTAACAAAGAAAAAAAGAGATAAAGAGACAAAGAAAGAAAGAAAGAAGCAACTATGCTTCAAGTCAAGAGAAAATTGTTGATACAAATAATCCCCAGGATGACTCAGATGTTGGAAATAGAAGATAAGAATTGAAGAGCAGCTATTATATAAAAGTTCTAACATATAAAATAAGTTATGGTCATAATGAATGAACAGGTGGAGAAATCTTATCAGGGAAATATTTTTAAACTCACAAATGAGAATCCTAGAACTGAAAAGTACAATATCTGAAATAAAAATGTCACTGGATAAGGTTAGCAGAAGGTTGTAGATGTTGGAGAGTCAATGAACTTGAAGACAGATTCACAGAAATTATCCAATCTGAAGAACACAGGAAAAACAAACAAACAGAGCCCCACTAGCAATATCAAGCAATCTTCGCAGTGTGCAAATGAAATTTTGGGAGAGTATAAAAGAGAATAGGTCAGAAAGAATGTTTGAAGAAATAATGAATGAAATTTTCCTAATTTAGTAAAACAAAAACAAAACATTGACTGATCCAGGATGCTCAAAGAACCCGAAGCAGAATTAAGAAAATTCTACCTGGTAACATCATAGTCAAACTGCTGAAAGGAAAGAAAAGAAAAATCCTGAAAGCAATCAAAGAGACAAAGGCAAACATAGAGGAGAAACAATATGAAAACAGTAGACTTCTCACCGGAAACAATGGATGCCAAAAGACAAGGGAACAACAAATCTGTTTAAAGTGTTGAAAGAAAAAAAATATCAATCCAGAATTATGACTGCAAGGAAAATATTATTCAAAAATTAATGAAAATAGGCCGGGTGTGGTGGCTCACGCCTGTAATCTTAGCACTCTGGGAGGCTGAGGCGGGCAGATTGCTCAAGGTCAGGAGGAGACCCCTTCTCTACTAAAAATATAAAGAAATTAATTGACCAACTACAAATATATATACAAAAAATTAGCCAGGCATGGTGGCGCATGCCTGTAGTCCCAGCTACTCGGGAGGCTGAGGCAGTAGGATCACTTGAGCTCAGGAGATTGAGGTTGCTGTGAGCTAGGCTGATGCCACAGCACTCACTCTAGCCTGGGCAACAAAGTGAGACTCTGTCTCAAAAAAAAAATTAATGAAAATAAAATATGAGTGAGGATGTGGATAAATTGAAACCTCGTACATTCCCACCAGCAGGTGGGAATATATAAAGTGGTGCAGCGCTATGCAAACATTTTTACAGTTCCTCAAAAAGTTAAATATAGAATTACCATATGACCCAGCAATTCTAATTCTAGGCATATACACAAAACAATTGAAAACAGGTGTTCAAACAAAAACTTGTACACGAATGTTCCACAGCAACACTATTCACGATGGCCAAAAGGTGGAAATAACCCAAATGTCCATCAACTGACAAATGGATAAACAAAATGTGATATGTCCATGTGATGGAATATTAATCATTATTCAGCTACAGGCTACAACATGGATGAACCTTCAGAACATTATGCTAACCAAAAGAAGGCACACACAGAAGGCTATGTATTATATAATTCCATTTATATGAAATACCCAGAACAGGCAAATCAACAGAGACAGAAAACAGATTAGTGGTTGCCAGAGGCTGGAAGAAAAGGTTTGGGGGAGTGACTGCTAATGGGTACAGAGTTTCTGTTTGGGGTGATGAAAAAGTTCTGGAATTGGCTAGTGGTGATGGTTGCAAAACATTGTGAATACGCTTAATATCTCCAAATTACATACTTTAAAATGGTTAAAATGATAAATTTTATGTTCTGTATATTTTATCACAGTAAATAAAATAAATAAATGAAAATTAAGGTAAAATAGATACTAAAAAAATTTTTTTGTTTGAGCTGAGAGAATGTATTGCAAACAGACCTGCTCTACAAAAAATGTTAAAAGAACTTCTTGGGTCTGGGGTAAAAGGAGACCAGATGGAGGTTCAGAGCTCCAGGAAGAAATAAAGATCATGGAAATGATAACTATGGGATAAAATAGAAAATTATTTTTTTTTACTCTCTTCACTCCTTAAAAAACAACTTATTCAATGCAAAGTTATAATATTGAATTGTGAAGTTTAGAACGTATTTGGATTTCAAATACGTGACCACAAAAACATGAAAGAATGGTGGGCGTGGACGGGTCGAATGGTACTGTTAGAAGTTTCTTCCATTTTACATGGGCTAGTCCCATATTGACTCTAAGTTTATTATGATAAGTTAAGGATACATACTATAATCCCTGGAATAACTACTAAGAAGTAACACAAGGAAGTATGATGAAAAATCCAATAAATGAAAATATGCCATTTCTGCTTCTAGTCATGTTAGACAAACTCACACTGAACTTGACCTTCCACCATAAACAACCAGAAAATTGAACAAAATTAAGGAAACAAATATTCATAGACATTGGACAAAAGGCAATACGGAACAATACAGATCCCCGAGAGAAGGGAAACAAACAAGGTGACTCCCAGAGGCACCTTCTAGACTGGAGCACATGGAGGGGAGACTAAGTAGAACATGGCAACATCTCTGAATTGAAGGAGAGAAATTGAAGTTAAGGGAGACACCAGACAAATTTGGTGGACAGAGTAGCAGAGAGAACTATATAGAAAAAGAGCTCCAGAAATATGCATGTGGTCAAAACCTATTGAACAGACAGGGATATATTATATGCATGTAAATTATATGTACATAAGAAGATGTGTGTAAATTATTCCTCAATAAAAAGTCAATGTCAAATACATAAATAATTCTTAAGAAATGGAAATATGTATAGCCCATCTATTGAAGAAAATAAATTTGTTATCAAAAACTTCCCCACAAAGAAAAGTACAGGACCAGATGGCTTCATTGTGGATTCTATAAAACATTTAAGGAAAAAGTAATAACAGCTTTATTCAAAAAATGCTTTCAGAAAATAAAGAAGGAGGGGATATTTCCCAATTCCTTTTATGAGGCCAGTATAAGTGTCATAACCAAAAACTGACAAAGATATGGCAAGGAGAGAAAATCATGGATAAATACAATTCAAAATTCATGTCGAGGCCAGGCGAGGTGGCTCACTCCTCAATCCTAGCACTCTGGGAGGCTGAGGCGGGAGGATTGCTCAAGGTCAGGAGTTTGAAACCAGCCTGAGCAAGAGCGAGACCCCATCTCTACTAAAAATAGAAAGAAATTAACTGGCCAACTAAAAATATATAGAAAAAATTAGCCGGGCATGGTGGCACACACCTTAGCCCCAGCTATTCAGGAGGCTGAGGCAGGAGGACTGCTTGAGCCCAGGTGTTTGAGGTTGCTGTTAGCTAGGCTGACACCATGGCACTCTAGCCCAGGTGACAGGACAAGACTGTTGACTCAAAAAAAAAAAAAAAATTTCATGTTGAAATTTAGTCCCCAATCTGGCAGAAGTGTGGCCTTTAGAAGGTGACTAAGTCATGAGGGCTCTGCCCTCATGAATGAGATTAGGTGCTCTTATAAAGGGGATTGATGGAGGGAGTTTGCTCCCTTTCACCCCTTCTGTCCTTCTGTCCTGTGAGGACACAGTGTTCCTCCACTCTGGAGGATACAGCATTCATGGCACCATCTTAGAAGCAGAGACCAAGCTCTCACCAGACACTGAATCCAGCAGCACCTTGACCTTGGACTTACCAGCCTCTAGAACCATGAGAAATAAATTTCTGGTCTTCATAAATTATCCGATCTCAGGTATTTTGCTATAGTAGCACAAACAGATTAAGATACATATCAAATACAGAAATATTTAAAAAACGATAATACATCTAAATGAATTTTATCCAGTAATAATAAGGTTATTCCCAGGAATGAAAAGTTAGTTTAATATTCCAAAATCAATGTAATTTGCCACCTTAAGATAAGAAAAGATTAGGAAAAATTATAATCGCCTCAATATAGACGCAAAAAAAGCATTTGACAAGACTGAGCACTTAATCATGATGAAAATTCTCAACATATGTAGGAAAAAATATCCTCATCTGATAAATAGCACCTAGGAAAAATCTACTGCTAACAACATAGTTAATAGTGAAATACTGAGACATTCTGCTAAGAACAGAAATAAGACAAGCATGTCTGCTCTGGCCACTTCTATTAAACATTTTATTAAAAGTTCTAGCCAGTCCAATAAGGCAAGAAAAAGAAATGAAAGGCATAAAAATTAGAAAGGAAGAAGCAGAAATGGCCCTATTCTCAGAGAACCTGATAGTTTATGTAGAAAATCCAAAGGAATCAACAAATTATTAGCTACTAGCACTAATGAGTGAACTTAGCATGGTCTCTTGATACAAGGTCAATATTTTAAAATTTAAGTATCTTTCTATATACTAACAGCAGAAAAATTCAGAAAATGAAATTTTAAAAAACAATCTCTCTCTCTCTTTTTTTTTTTGAGACAGAGTCTAGCTCTGTCACCCTGGGTAGAATGCAAGTGGCATCAGCCTAGCTCACTACAACCTCAAACTCCTGGGCTCAAGTGATCCTCTTGCCTCAGCCTCCCGAGTAGCTGGGACTATAGATTGTGCCACGACACCTGGCTAATTTTTCTATTTTTAGCAGAGATGGGGTCTTGCTCTTGCTCTTGCTCTTGCTCAGGCTGGCCTCGAACTCCCGAGCTCAAGCAATCCTCCCACCTCTGCCTCCCAGAGTGCTAGGATTACAGATGTGGGCCACCACACCTGGCCAGCAATCTCATTTTTTAAAAAGCACCAAATATATAAGATACTTAGAAATAAATTTAAGAAAAGGCAAGCAAGCCCTCTACTCTGAAAACTACAAAACAGAGCTAAGAAAAACGAGAAGACCTAAATACATGGAGAGCTATACTATGTTCATGAACCAGAAGACACATTATTAAGATAGCCATTCTCCTCAAGTTGGTTTATAAATTTATCACAACCACAATCCCAACATATACTTTTTATAGACATTGGTAAGTTGATTTTGAAATTTATATAAAAATGCAAAGGAGCTAGAGTGGTCAAAATAGTCTTAACAAAGAAGAAATTACAATTATATACCATTCCATATCCAATAGCTAAAATTAAAAAGACTACCACCACTGAATGTTGGCAAGGATGTGAAGCAATTAGAACAGACTTTGCTTGCGAGAATGAAAAATGTTAAAAACTCTTTAGAGAACCATTTGACTATTTCTTATAAAATTAAACAACCCAATTAAAAATGGCAAAAAAAAGTCTTGAGCAGACACTTTACAAAAGAAGATGTAAGAACAGCCGGTAAGCATATCATATGGGCATACGAAAAAACGCTCAACATCATTAGTCATCAAGGAAGTGCAAATTAAAATCACAATGAGAGACCATTTCACACCTACTAGATGGGATAAAATTAAAAAGACTGGCAATACCACTGTTGGCAAGGATATAGAGCAATTGGAACATACTTTACTGGTAGGGGTGTAAAATGGAAAAATCATTTTTGAAAACAATTTGATTCTTACAAAGTTAAGCGTACATCACGACCCAGCAAAATGGTGGTTATTCACACAATGGAATAATACCCAGTAACCAAAACAAACTACAGACATGTGTGTAAAACATGGATAAATCTCAAAGACATTATGTTAAGTAAAACAAACCATATACAAAAGATTAGATGTTTACAGTAATGTTATTGAAAAATTGGAAGCAACTTGTATATCTTGTAGTAGAGGTTTAGTTAATAAAGTGTGTGTGTGCCCAAATTCCACAACCGCTCAAAGTGATATTATAGAAGGCGACTGACAAGGAGAGATGTTCGTGGTAACTTATAAGAGAAAGAAAGTTACCAAACAGCATGCACAGTACATTTGACATGCAAGCACAGGGAAAGGTCTGGAAGCTTTTCACCAAAGTGAGACTTGAGCTTACCCCGAGAGGTGTAATTGTGGGTGTTTCCCTCCACTCTTTCTACACTGAACATGTACTCACTTTTATAGTACGAAAAAATTATTTTTAGGTATATAGAGATAGAAGCACAGATGTAGTTGATTCTGGTTACTCACAATAGTTATGCTCTAGAAAGTCACCATGAACACTGCATTAGCAAACACTCAACCTTTGCTCCTAGGGGAAATACAGTTTTAGGGTCCTACAAGCCTCTAATCATGTTTTCATCAACCGATCAATACATCGTCTTGTTTTATGTGTGTTTCTGTTTAAAGACACCTTTAAAAATATCTATTGTTGATTCTATTAACATTGAACTCACAGCCAACAGCACTACAACTCATGCCTGAACGAAGTTTCTAACACATACATTTTCTTTGTAAGGCACATCATGACCTTCTTGCCCTTAGGGACACTAGACACAGTTCAGCACTACGCTTGGGGGACATTTTAAACAATGGAGTCACCAACTAAAAGCACAAAAATGTGGAAAACGTGACGCTAACCAGACCAAGAAAAGGACACTTGTTTGCAGTTTGAGAGCTGAAACAAGGAGGCAGGGTGTCGCATTGTCTGACCTCAGCTGGGAACGTGTCTGTCGGGTGACTCAAAAGTTTTTGCTGCTCTGCCCACATCCTCGAATGACCGCTGTGAGTACTGATTTTGTGGTTACACATCACTTTTAGTGAGTAGGCAAATTCACAAATACAAAATCTACAAATAATTAAAATCCACTGTATATAGACATATATATGAAGCAAAGTATTGCCCAGCCTTAGACATGCACTCCTGGGGCGTCCAGAGAGGGGAACCTCCTCTGAACCAAAACAAAACCCATTAAGCAGCACGTCACTGGCCTGCAGTGCTTGGGGGGTGGGGTGAAGGGGAATTAATGGTGCAGGACCCTCCACAACCATCTTAGGAATGTGCCTAAAGTCATGAGCATGGCCTTGATTTAGCCCGCTGTCTTTATTGGTTTATATTTGGGAATGTAAAATCTTTACAAGGGTTTTCAGGAGCCAGTCCCAAACTCAGCCCAGGCTCACACTCCCAGGAATCCCTCCACTGCCAAGTCCCCCACCCCAGGGCTTCCAGGACCCTCATGCTCACAGCTGGGAAGGGCCACTCAACCCTGACGCCCACTGAAAGAGGCCAGCCTCATCCCACATCCCGAGATGGACGTGCATCCTAAGCAAGGTGGGGAGCCCAGAAGTTTCTTCCACCGGAGGTAGGGGGTTGGCAGAGGCTCTGAGGCTGACAGCACCTTCAGAGGTGCCAGCAACTCTTCCTAATTAGTCCACAAACCCTAGATGTGCCTGGTGAGTACAGTCACTGCATAACGACATTAGGTCAACGACAGACTACTTATGCGACGGTAGTCCCATAAGATTATAATACTGTATTTTTACTGTACTTCTATGTTTGGATATGTTTAGATACACCGATATTTACCATTGGGTTCCAACTGCCTCCAGGGTTCAGTACAGTAACATGCTGTTCAGGTTCGTAGTCTGGGAGCAACAGGCTAGACCATATAGCCCAGGTACGTAGCAGGCTGCACCATCTAGGCTTGTGTAAGTACACTCGGATGTTTCCACGGTGATGAAATTGCCTATTGATGCATGTCGCAGAACGTATCCCCATCATTATGCGACACATGACTATATGTTGATAATCGATATTGATGTGGCCTGAGCAGAGCGTCTTTGTTTACAAGGGAGCCTTGGGCCATGCCCTGCAGTCTATGCTAAAGATGTGATTTAGGGTGGGATCTGTGGGCCACGTTGGACAGTTCATGCTAATGATACAGTTTATGGGGGAGTCCTTGGGCCACATGGTATGGGCTCAACGTCCAGAAGAGCTAGGAGCTGAAGTCAGCAATGCAATGCAGGCTGCCACCATGCCTGTGCCACCAAGCCCCAGTAGACACTCTGGCTCGGGTGAGCGTCCCTGGCTGGCAATGCTCTGTGCGTACTGTCACATGTCACTGTCAGAAAAGTAACGCTGCCCAAGACTCCACTGGCAGGGGACAAATGGAAGTTCCATGTCTGGAGCCCCCTGGACTCTGCCCATGTGTCTGCTCCCTTGGCTGATTTAATCTTTTGCCATAATAACCCACAACCATGACAGTCATTGTTTTCAGTGTGTTCTCTGAGTCCTTCTAGCAAGTTATCAAACCTTAGGGTGACCTTGGGGACCCCGATCCACAAATACATGTGTGCATGCGTGTGTGTGTAGACACACACATATCCATTTCTCTAATCCTCTGGTTCACTCCTTCAGGGAGTTACATAAAACAAGTAAATAAAACAGTGCTCACTATCTAGTTGCATAACGATTATGCCCTAAATATTTTGAGACCCCCACTTCATTTCATAGTATTCATTTATTCAACAAAGAGACTATGAAGAGAGATGAAAAATATATATGCTCAAACTTGAGGACAGGAGACAGGGCCCCTATTCGGGCTGGCCTCAGTTACTCTTAGAAGAATGGGACAGTCCTACAGGGCCACAAGTGGCTGCTGGTGGCGGCAAGAGGAATATATGCGATCATAGCCAGCTGAGCTCGAGGTTAAGAGAAGGGCCTGGAAGCCTTGGTAATGCTGAGAGGAGGCTTCTGGAAGCAAGGCCTGGAAGGTAAGCCTGGAGAGGGGCCCAGGACTTCAACTCATTGCCCATTTTACTGATCATTGAAAGGGGTTCAGGCAGTGTCTTGGGCTAGTGACAAACCAGCTTCACCCTAGTTTGGCCAGTCCAGAGCATTTGGTTCAGAGGTGGTTGGGAAACAAAGAAGTTCAAGCTATGAGCACATGTGGCAGAAAGGAGACATGCTTGCAGGAGGAGGGGAGAGGAGGGAGAAATGCCCAGCAATGCGGCAGCCACCTGGGCCGGCGCCCCGTCCCCCTGCGCCCTGCGCCCTGGCAGACTTACCCTCATCACAGTTGCTCCCGGTGAAGCCAGGGCAGCACCTCCACTCCAGGGCCGTCACCGTGCGGTAGGACACTCTGTAGGTGGGTCTGATCAGAGTCCTGTAACTAACACAAGGACAGCTTCAGCGGGGCATGAGCTCCTGCCACCCACCTGCCCCCAGACGCCACTCCTGCAAAGACGGCCCAGCCTGTGTGCCCACCCAGGGCTCTGGAAGGCCCCCGGGCAGTGGAGCCCATCGTCCACCTCTGTGTCAGCTGCAATCTAAAGCCCCTTACAGCTCTGTCTTTCTAGAACTCTCCTACTCATGGCCACCGCTTGGGAAAACGTCATGCACACTGACCAAGGTAATGAACAAAGAAAACAAAAATATTATCAAAACTTTCACAATTTTCAACCACCCACTACCCACTAAGTCCAGTCTTTTTCCCAGTCATTATTTCTTTTGGTTGATTCATCCATGAACACTTATTAAGCACCCACTGTGTGCTATATACTGTGGTCATAGGTTGATAAAACTGAGTTCCCATCCTCAGGCGAGTGAGACACTTCAGTGAAAATTTGGAATACGGTAGGAGACTCATGCAGGAATAAAAGAGTTCCCATGAAATCCTGTGGATCCCGGGGTAAAGCTTCACACTCCTACAGTTTTGATATTTTTCTTGCAAATAAGTTGGATACTATTTTGTCACATTCCAAGAATAGTGAACATGAAACGTGTTACCAAATTTCACAAGGGGGATACATTCAGCTTTTATTATTCGCTTTATGGGCATCATTATAACTTTGCTGCTTGATCGAGTTTGCACAGTATCCCCTTGAAGACAAAACTACATGATTTCACAGAGTTTAAATCTGCTGACGTCGAGCAACTTCATCGGTGAATGGAAAAATTATGAATTAATTGGTAGCAGCAGGCGTGACGTCGGGAGATGTACTGTTGACAGGAAAACACACGAGTCATGAATTGCATTTCAGAAATACGGCTCGGAATCTGAAAAATCCTGTTACACTAATTTATCTTTTTTAAGAAAAACTTCTCTCGTGTTTCATAAACATTCTGGCAAACGGGTTTGCCCCTGGAGAATTGGGGGCGGTGTGGGTGTGTGCAGCTGGGGCAGGAACCTTCGGGAGGAGCCAGTCCACCGAGAGAGGTGCCCACAGCTACGGGCTGGGCACAGGCCCAGGCCTTTGGGAGCCCCTGGGCAGGTCGGGGGGGCTGGGGGGGGGGGGAGACAGGGCTGGAGGGCGGGGGTGGGGGTAGCAGAGCAGCAGTGTCATGGCCACCTCTCCTCACGCAAGTGACCTGGTAAGACAGAGGGTGTGCTGATGAGTTGAGGTCCAAGGAGCACAAATGCACTGTCTATGCGATAAACACACACTCACACCCACACACATGCACACGTTTACATGCACACTCGTGTGAAGACACACGTGCACACTCACCCTCTCAGTGTCACACTGACACACCTGCACAGACTCACTCACATGCTCCCACAAACACATACACGCTCACTCACACTGTCACGAACATACTCAACACTCGCATGCTCATGTACACACTCACGTGTTCTCTAAACACACACTAATATCTTCACTATCTCACACTCACACACACACCCCTGCACACTCTCACTTGCTCTCACACACACTTATGTATGTACACACATTTTCACGCACTCGCATAAGCACACACTCTCACACTCACGCACACTCACAACACACTCAGTATTCACACACGCACACACTCACACTCACTGTCCTGTACACTGTCACACTCACATGCACACCTCATTGCTGTGTCTCAGGATGCTAAAACAGGATGCAGCCAGCCGGTCTCATCAGGGGTCCCCAAGACTGGGGACAAAGCCACAGGTGCCCAGAAGTGAGGGGCTGGAGGGGCTGGAGCAGCCAGGCAGGAAACACCCCCTCCTGTGAAGGCTGTTCTGCCAGGCTCGGCCCCTCTCCGCCCTCAGGGCATGAGAGAGACAGTGAAGAATCCACGGGGGCCGGGGGTGCAACACCTAGAGTGGGGAGTTTTTAGAGAATGCATCGACCCCACCCCGATACCTAGGAGGAGGGACTCAGATGCTCCCCCCTTGTCCCAAGAGACCCTGGGGAAAACATGACACAGACCCCAGGAATTTGGGGTAGGGGTGGGAATCTGACTCCAGCTGGAAGGGGACAAGCAGCAGCAGAGTGGCAGTGTGTTTGTGTATATTTGACGTTGGCCAGATATGGAACCCCAGCACGCCTGAAAGGAAGCCGGACTTGCAAGAGGGGCACCTGGATCGAGGTGACCCAGCAGCAAGGAGGATCCCTGGGAAGTCCAAAGCTGAGGGCAGGGTCACAAGTGGGCACCCAGAGGGGCCCTGCAAAGTGGGGACACCCAGGATGGGCATGCATAACACCTGGCCTGCAAAGGGGCCAGCCATTCACAGGAGTGACATTCAGAGCCCCCTCATTGGATGGCAACGGTATCGGCCAAGTAAGACTCTCCTGTCCCTTCCTGCCCTAGGGAGCCCCTAATCAGTATCTGCAAGTGAGAAATGATAACCAGAAAGAGAGAAGAGGCCCCCCAGCCCCTCTTGCTGCCACAGACCTCCCAGCCTGAAGCAGGCCGGCTGGGAGAGGGGAGGAACTTTAATTTAGACTCAAAATGGCAGTTGTAAAATTAATTCTTGAAATGAGATTGTTCTTTTGACTAAGAGAGACCAGAAAAACTGCAGAATTCATCCAGGGCACGGGCTCTGGGGCATGAGCCCGATCTCTGGACCAATCTCTCTGAGCCCATTTCCTGTTCTGCATGAGGATGTTACCATGGAGACCAGGATGCCGGCGTGAGGCTCTGAGAGCAGAAAGGGACACATCGATGCCAGGTTTGCAAAATGCAGACCTGACCTCATTCTTCCTGGCCCACACCCTTCCGCCGTCCCCTCTGTCATCAGGAGAGAGTCCGAGCTGCTTAGCCACATGTGCTGGCTCTTCTGCAGCTGACACTGCCCCCTCCAGCCCCCTGTGCCACATGCTGCCCCTCACCCGCCAGCCCAGAGCCCTCCAGATGCACCGGGCATTCTCTATTCTGCCTGTGCCTGGAATGATGATGATGATAACAATACAAAACAATAATAGATATAATAAATGCTTCAATTACACACACGCCCTGCACCAGACACTAGTGAGTGGTTTCCATATGCTGACTCACGTCAACTGTGAGGTGATACCATTATTATTATTATCATCCCCAGTTTACAGATGAGGAAACTAAGGCACAAAGAGGTTAAGTAACTTTCTCAAAGTCACACTGCTCGAAGGTCACACTGGTAGAAGGAACTAGGATCCAAACCCAGGTAGAACTGGTTCCAGGGCCCAGTAACACTAGTTTGAGTCCATTTAGTACATTTTTCCTCACAACATCTGCATGACGGTACTGATCTCAGGCCCCTGAACTGGAGGGAGAGCTCACCCCCGAGAGAGGCTCTCTTTCCAAGGGCCGAGGGGCTGGCCTTTGCCACCCTGGCACCAGAAGGCTACAAAGCAACCAGATGGCCAAGGCCAGGCACGGGTTACTCCAGTAGGTGGCGCTGCTTCACCAGCCCACAGGGCCAAGGCTCAACTCCATGAAACCCCTGGGCTCTCACCTGAATGCCCCAGGCAGCATGCATGGCCCATCTGCCAGTCGTGGCAAGAACTTGAGGGAGCTTCACCTCCTACCTCCATGAAGAACTTCCAGCCCCTGCTGATAGGGTCCAGTTGGCAAACTTTCTAAAATGCAGATCCAATTTGGTGAATGCCCTCTCTCTAAATGTTCCATGGCTCCCACAGACGAAAGACCAAACCTTTCAGGTCAGCAAATAAGGCCTTTCCCACCTTTCCACGCTCACCTCCTTCCACCACCACCAGACAAGGCTCCTACCACTGCGGCACAACAGGCTGCCTGGGCACGTGAGGCTCTTGCTGCCTCCATGCCTTTGCACACGCAGGCTGCTCTGCCTACGTGCCCTTCCTCCTTTACTCTGCCTGAGAAAAGTCCCTAAGAGCCTTCAGGGTATGACTTACATGTCCCCTTCTCTGTGAAGCACCGCTACCCTCGACCAGAGTCGGCAGGCTCCCATGTCATCTTGTACAGAGCTTTGTGATGACCCAACAGTCATCCGCACACTCAGGGGACACCAGAGTGAACACAGCAGGCGTGGACTCTGCTCTGCCAGGGCCGACGGCTAGTGGGGCCACCAGCACCAATCCCACGGTCATACGCGTGAACCGGTGCTACCCACTGCGTCAGTGCTATAGGACAAAGGGCTGAATTCACTCCTCGTATTACGGTGGATTTTTTTCTTTGTCTTTTTTTTTTTATTACAACATAATTTACAGGCAGTAAAAAAGAGAAATCTGGGTCAATCAACTTCTACCTATATGTGCACCAACGTTCCCGTCAAAAATCCCCTTGTGTCCCTTCTACGTCAATTTCCTGGCCCCCAGAAGAAAACATGATGCTGACTGCTCTCACCATAGATTAGTAATAATATTCCATTATATAAATATACTATAATTTCCTCATTCTCCTGTTGATGGACATTTGGTTGTTTGCAGTGCGAACCTTCCCCCACCCTTGACTGTACATGTCCCCATCTTTGTATAAGCTGCCACCTGCCTCTCACCTTTCAGGTGAGTCTGAGAAGTCAGATGAGGCATCTCCAGTTCCCCTGAGTGATGCTTTTAAAGCATCAAGCTATTCGTAGCTTCTATTCAATCTCAGGACAATACCCAAAGCTTAGCACAAGACTCATAGCCCTGTGGACTTCCAGGGCCGCCGTCCATCTTGGCCACCCCTCCGCCAGCCACACCGGGGCTTGTGCACCTGCTCTGCCACCACCCAAGACTCGCAGCCCCTATGGCTCGGTGGAAGTGCCACCTCCTCCGAGAGGCCCTCCTTGACTAGCCCACTCTCAGTCCGCCCACCCCACAGCAGGCTGGGCACCCTCAACTTACACCCTCAAAGAACCCGCACTTCTCTTCTGAGCACTTATAATGATACCTCCACCTATGCAATTATCAGTCTGACGTCTGTCCCCTCCACCGAGCCGGTGGCTGCACCGCAGGCCTCATGCAGGGCGGGGCACATCCTCTGCACCCAGTAAAGATTGGTGGGATGAAGGAAGCAGCCGATGAACAGTGTGCCCTGACTCGGTCCCCATTCGGGAAGTGCGATGCTAACCAAGGCTCGGAGGCTCCCTGGGTGGTTCGGGGGGAGAGCTGCAGGGATGGAGCAGCAGGACACGGCCACTTCCACCAGGAGGGGCAAGAAGGAGGGGACACTTGGAGGAAGTCTGCCAAGCTGAGAAGGTGAGGGGCAGCCCATGCCAGCAGGGCCCAGGAAATCGCTTTTGGTCACTTGAGGAGCAGAGGGTTTTGATGGCGGACGGGGCATCTCCCCAGGACCAGGCTGGGAAAGGCCTGGAAGGTAGGCGAGGATGGTGGCCTCCGCCCGTGGACACTGGCCTGGCTGCAGCCCTGCAAGCGCTTAATGGCTGTCCTGGGAAATTGCAGACGTGTCCTGTGTGGCCCCAAAGGCAGCCCTGGGCACACAAGGTCACACAAGAGGGGATTTGAAGGGCTCCCAGGAGGAGTGAGGCCCTGTCCCTGGAAATGGGGCAAGCAGAGACAACCTCCAGAGGTGACATCCCCACAGCACCATGATGTCCTTCGGTGGGTGCCAGGACACTGCTACCTGCATGACTCTGCCAGCCCAGCACCCTTGTCTGGGGCAGCCAGCACCCCTCCCTCGTGGGGCACCTCGTGCCTGCCTGCCCCACTCCTGCCCTGACCCCACTTCCTCGCCAGGGACCACTGCGAGGAGGACAGACTGGGAGGTTCCGAGACAGGCTGCAGACACCACAGGAAACGGGAGTGGCAGTGTAGGAGAGGGAGGCAGGAGATTATTAATCTCTTGGTTCCTAACAGCAGGCCAGCGGGAGGGGAAGGGGCTGTCCCGCTGCGGTTCTGAGGCAGGAGGCGGGGGGCTCTGGCCTCCCAGAATCCACACCAGTTGTTCCTGAGTGCACAAGGAAGGGACAGCAGGCCCAGCGGGCCGCGTGTCCCACCCAGGACCTCAGCTCACTCGGGGGCAGTGGCTGCAGCCAGACAAGCTCAGTGGTGCTGCGTCAACTGCAGGAGTCGGGGGCAGCCCTGGTGAGCTTCTCGACCCAAACAGGCCGGCTGGGGAGGAGGGGCAGAGAACCGTAACCTCGAGGGTGTCCGCCTGAGCACCAGGCAACCCAACCAGAGGGGGGAGGCTGGCTGGCAGGGGGCCGTCTGGCAGAGGGGAATGAAGGAGGCAGACGAAGCCCTGGAGAGTTCCGGCAAACCCCTGTGCTCAGCACATCTGGAAAAGGTTGGCTCTAATGCCATCAAAGAACTCCGAGGGGCCTGGGATGCAGCCAAGGGCAGGGGAAGCCCGGCCGGAGAAAACTTAACCCCCGAGTCCCTGGGACTTGTCCTTCTAAACCTACCAGGCCCCTGCACCCCAGGCACACTCCGGCCAGCAGCTGGCCCAGGGGCTTGGGGCGGCCACCAGGGCAGTGTCAGTGTCACCTGAGTGTCACATCCCCACTGCACAGCTGGGGGTGTTTTCTACCTAAGGCAAGGGGTCTTCTCTCCATTTCCCAGAAAGGAAAACTGAGGCACAGAGAAGGGAAGCACACTTTGTGCTCTGCCTGCAGGTCCCCAGCCGGTTCCAAGCGGCCTTCACAGGGAAGTCTTGAAGTCACCCAAGTGGCAGGGAGGCGACTGGCCCAGGACGCTGGCCCAGTCAGGGGCTCCCCTGGGGCCCATCTAAGGCCCCCACAGGCTGGTTCCTGGTGGCGACCCCTCTTCTCCACCCATATCTCCTTCCCTAGAGAGATGCCCTAGTCCCTCAGATCTCTGCTCTAATGTCGCCCCCCAGGGAAACCCCTGGACCAGGGCTCAGTGCTGCCGTGAGTCTTTGATTAGCCCGTGTCCCCCACCCCACATACACACAGGAGCTCTGCGAGCAGAGGACCCTGTTCTTTTTATACATGGGAGCCTGGCCCTTCGCTGCTCAGTCAACAGCAAACGAACGAACAGCTGAGCGGACAAACACACGATTTGAGAAACCCGAGGCAAGGCCACTCACTGTCCCCCATGCCTCAGGCCAGGCCAGGCAGGAGCCTGAGCTCTCGTCCACCCCTGCTGTTGATGGACTGGGCACCCCACGCTGCCTCTGGGCCCCATGCCCCACCTCCAACACACGCACGTACACACACACACACACACACACACACTAACTACAAAATCCAAGATGAAAAAAGCAAATCACAGGATGGGAAAAATCCACAGGAGAAACGGTTGTATTTTTTTTCTTTTTCTGAGACAGGTCTCACTCTTCACCCAGGCTGGGGTGCCGTGGCGTCCTTATAGCTCAACTGCAGTCTCAAACTCTTGGTCTCAAGTGATCCTCCTGCCTCAGCCTCCCGAGTAGCTGGGACTACAGGCATGCCACGATGCCCGGCTAATTTTTAAAATTATTTCGTAGAGACGGGGTCTTGCTATGTTGCCAAGGCTGGTGTCAAACTTCTGGCCTCAGCAATCCTCCCACCTCAGCCTCCCACTGCGCCCGACAGGAAATAGTTGTGTTATATATTTTTTTTCATTTCACAAGGAGGTGGGTGCGTTCATGTAATGAACGTTGTCGAGCAACGTGCCAGGTCCTGTAGTACCTCCTGGGAATAATGATGTGAGGACATCGTGGTCCTGCCTTCCGGGCATTCACAGGGCGGTGGGAAGAGTCAGCCCGGAAATCAGACACTCTCAGTGGCTCCAGCAGTTGTCCTCTGCCCTCCTGTCCCAGCCGTTCTACCCCTTTCCTAGGCCATTCCCAGTGGTTTATACACATCACTCCCCAAAACTGCACTTGCCAGGGGCCACAGCAGCCCCCACACAGCCAAATCCAGTGGCCACTTCTCAGCCCTCGCCCTGGGCAGCCTCTCAAGAAGCATTTGGGACACACATTCTCCCTCACGAAAGTCACCCCCCAGGATGCCAGGTCCTCAGCCAGCTCCCCCTCCTATGCCCCAGGTGTAAGATTGGGGTGGCCAGGACTCTTTTGGGACAGGCGCCCCTTCTCCATCTATTCATCCCCAAGGTCACCGCCAGTCCCACAACTTTAAGTCCAGTCCACACGCTGATGGTTCTCAACCACACCACGTCCTCTCCACCCTAATATGCCCATGTGGTTATGTTTGAACATCTGTGATATTGGGATTCACATTACAGTTGATGGAGAGCTAGAATTTAATGAGCAGCATTCTTAGCAATAATAAAATAATGCACTTCTTACTGCCTATGGCACCTTAGGATCGATGAAACACAATCTGGCCCCAGCCCTGGCTTCCTCCTGGTGCTCCAGACTTTTCTACTCAACCTCTGCCTTGGCACCCCTCCCCTACGGATGCCACATGGGTATCTCACACTTAACTTGGCCAGAGCTGAGCTGTTGGTTTCCACCTCTGGGCCTGACCTCCTCCTGGTGTCCCCGTCTCTATGAATGGCACGCTGGTCCCCCACCAGCCAGCTCTCAAACCAAAAACTTAAGGTCATCTCTGATTGCTCCCTGCCATCAGGTGATCAGACCTTCCTGTCATCTCAGCTTCCAGACTGCCTCCCGAATCCACCCAGTCCTCACCTCCCAGCTGTCACCCTAGCGTGAGCCATCATCGTCTCGGGCCTGTGTCTGTTCTCCCCACCGCAGCCAGGGATCTTTTCAAAACCTGGATCAGATCATCTCAGAAATCGTGGGAAAAGAAGGAAAAATAAACCTAAACCAAGGAGAAGGAAAGACATAGTAAAGATAAGGGAGGAAATCAGAAAAACTGAAAAAAAGAAAGAGAATAGAGACAAAATAAAAAATCAAAGAAACTCAAAGTTGGTTCTTTGGAAAGATCAGTGAAATGACAAGGCCCCAGCAAGACTGACACAGGAAGGGTAGGGAAGACACAATCAGTCAGTCTCAGCAATGAACTAGTGGATATCACTCTACACATCAATTCAACAGCTATAGCCCTATAGCTATTAAGGAAATTGAATTTAAAGTTTAAAACCTCCCAAAATAGAAATATCCAGACTCAGATTGCTTCACTGGAGAATCCTACCAAACATTTAAAGAAGAATTAACACCAATTATATGTAATCTCTTCTAGAACATAGAAGAGGAGGGAACACTTCTGACTCACGTTATGAGACCAATGTTACCCTCTTTCCAAAGCCAGGCAGAGACAGCACAAAACAAGAAAACTGTAGAATAATATCTATCATGAATATAGGCACAAAAATCCTTAACAAAATATTAGCGAATATAATTCAGCAATACATATAAAAAATTATACATTATCGCCAAGTGGATTTATTCCAGCCTGCAACACTGGTTCAATATTTGAAAGTCATGCAACACAACCACCATATTAACGGGCTCAAGAAGAAAAGTCACATGATCACATCAATCAATGCAGAAAAGGCATTTGATGAAATTCAACACCCATGACAAAAAATTTAAAAAAAAATAACTCTCAGAAAAACAGTGAGAGGGAACTTCCTTGACTTTATAAAGAGCACCTACAAAACCTTATACTTAATATTATATCCACTCTCCCCATTCCCGTTCAACATCTTACTAGTTCTCGAAGTTCTTATCCTCCACCACATTCCCGCCTGGCACATAGCAGGCCCTCAATAAACATTTGCTGGAAAGGTTGAGTGGGTGAATATGCACATGGAAAGAGGTGTGTCTGGGGTCCTGGGAGGGCACAGGCCCGGTCCCCAGCGAGTTCTGAATAGGCCTCAATGTGCCCACGTTCTGCTACACTCCCATTTCGCAGCCACCCCTCCCTTCCCCACCTGCGCACTCCTGTCATAAAACGTCATCAGGACGTAGCGAGATAACCTGCTGACCTCACAGCACTCTGCAAAGATAGGCTCCACCAAGAATTGTGGCCACACTGATCCCCAAGTCTAGCTAATGCGCAAACCAGCTCCCCGGAGCCTCTGGCAAGCGCTGTTTGTTCATTTGGTATTTACACCTCTTCTCGGAGAGTCATAGCTGACACTTAGCACAAGCCAGACACCATCCTAGACGAGCCTCCACCTAGGCGTCGAACCCTCCCAGGACCTCACAAGGCAGGTCCTGCAGCCACTTCCCAAATGACGCAGGTGAGACATCAACCCCCACGCCTCCCCTCCCTAGCGCCAGCTCAGTTCCACACACTGTGCATGAACCCAGCCCACATGTCCCACCCCTGCAAAGAGCCACCTCTCGCCCCGCCGTGGGGCACGGGATGTGCCCACCATAGGCACTCTCCCCTTTAGTGGGGCAGATTCCAGGGAGAGGCCAGTGCAGGCCTGAAAACCACTCAGGGCTATTTAGCCAGGTACCCAGAGAATGATCTAGAAGAGGCTCCAGATGACCTCATGGACTCCCAGCCCCACAGGGATGGACATGGTTGGAGAGGGCCAGAATGGCCTCCCTGAAGGTCAAGATTCCTCTGTCTGGTGGAACGTGGCTCCTCCCATGTAGCGAGAAGCAAGTCCTGCAGCCGCTGCCTTGGCAGGAGGGGTGGGCACTGCAGCATCCCAGACGAGGTCCTGCATAAGCCAAGGGAGTGGCCAGCCAAGCCCTGACCCCTTAGCTGAGTGCAGTGGGCCCCTCCCACCCTGTGTACCCCACCATTCCTATCACCCAGACCAACAGGGGTCCAGAGCCCTGAGCCCCTCCCCCTACTGTCACCCCATGCTGGGCTCAATCTTCCCCCTTCTCCTGCAAGGCCCAGCCTCAGCTCAGATGTCACCTCCTCCCTGGAGCATTCCCCAAGTCCCCATCAGAACCAGGTGACCCTCCCCAGCAGCCTGGCTCACACTAGGCCCCAGCCACTCTTAGGAGACCATCCTTGACTTAGCCCCAGAGAGCCCTCTCCTCGAGGACAGACAGACAGACTGTGCCCTCATTTAGCCAGACCCGGCATGCAACCAGCCTCCGGAGATGTGAACGAATGAATGAATAAGTGAATGCATGACTAAATGAATGGTGAGTCTGTAAACAAACAAATAAGACACACCACGTACCCTGGGAGGGAATACTGTAGGGTAGAGGGTGTTCCTGTCACCCCCAAAATGACATCACCTATTTCCAGGCAAGGCTGAGCTCCTCTCTAGGAGGAAGAGGGGTGGCAAGGCCATCCCTTTGGAGTGGCAGGAATATGGCACAGCGTGTCTGCCCCAGGAAAAGTTCCCAATATGCCCACAACTACAAGGACGGGGGGCCAGAGATGGCCCATGGACAGCTATGTCCACGTGACTGGGCCAGCCCACCACAACCATTTAATAATCTGGGACTCCCCGCCAGGACCGGCCTGGGGCACAGCCACGTCAAACCAGGACGAACCAGGCAGGACCTCCTTAAAGGGCACATCTCCAAGGCCTCACCCCAAACCGCCACCCCGCCTCGTGGCTTGTTAGGGGAGTCTGAGATGACCACCCTGCCCACCCCAACTTTGCTTCCACAGCCATTCACTCTTCATCCCTGAAACTCTTCCAGCCCTGGCTCTGTCTGGGCTCAGCTAACCTCATGTCCCCGCCATCTGACATTGTCACTGCCACAAGAAGAAATAGGGATGGAGCTACCCTGCCTCGTTGGCCCTATTTTCAGACACAGAGTCTGAAGCTAGAAATGCCTTTCAGGGCTCTATAAGCTTCCTTGTCATGTCCTCTGTTTTCTGGTTGTGCTGCCCACAGTCCTACACATGGGTAAACGGCTTGGGCGAGGCCCAGTCCAGGAGCCCTCAGTTAAATATGAACTCCCTTGAGGTGTGGCACACCTCTGGCAAGGATGCCCACTAAGCAAGACGCTTTCTCGTGGGGTGGGAGAACCCCAAGCAGCCAGGGGGTTAAGAGGCTAGGGGAGTTGGGACAGGAGGCAGAAAGGAGGTGGGAAGTTGGTGAAGTTCATTTACCAAGGTCATGATTCTCTTTTCCAGGCCCTTCTCAGCAAAACCCCTGCTATGAGACAAGCACTGTCTCTATTTTAGAGGTGAGGCTCAGAGAAGTTAAGTAACTTGCTCAAAGTCACACAGCCAGTCCCAGACTCTGGTCTTTTTGACCCCAAAACCCACCTTAGTGTACTATGTCTATGAAAATTGCCAGAATCAAAATGAAGTCACTTGGGTCAAGCCCTGACAAAGGGAGCCAGGGAAGGCCACGAAGCTAGAGTTCTCATTCAATATGCCTGATAATAAGAATGATCACAAAAGACTGCACAAACCACAGCATTGCACAAAGGCCACTGCAACCTTACACAGAAAAAATATATATACTTCCATCTTCCCAGCAGCTGCCCCTCCAACCTTGGACTGAAAACACCACCCTTGTTATTGATCCGTGAGCTAAGGATAATTGATTCAAAACAATTATATAAGTTTATAATCCTCATTTTTATTTTAAAAACTCTTGTCTTTCTGTACCTCCCTGAATATGCACATAGTTCACTCTGGCACTTGTATTCCCACTACAGTGCTGGCTCCTGAATAAATGTCATTTTCTTTTAGAGAGCCTCTCTGTCTGTTATTTATTGACACCAAAAACAGGCTGGAAAACAACCTGGGAGACAGCTTTTCTTGTTCTTGTGTTATAAGGCAGGGGTTATCTCAGGCACCCGTGTCCCCAGGAGTCATAATGACCTGTGTCATCACAATAGACGACATCAGCAAAAGAGGCTTCAGTAAGAGGGGCCTGTTAATCTCACAATGCACCTGGGAGAGAAGGTTCTAGGACACACCCGGGCCCCAGAGACTACAGCGATGCTGAGACAAGAAGAAATGGGTCGCAGGGAGGATCACACGCCACCCTGTTTTTCCTGCAGAAGTTTTAGGTAAACACAAACAAAAGCGTCCTAAATGCTTCAAAAGATGAAGGGAACCAGAATCGGGCCCCATATGGCTTCAGAAAATGGGACAAGGACACAGACAGGAAACACAGAAACCTGCACACTTCTATGTAAATGCCGTGGTTGAAATGAGGCAAGGCAGCGGGATCACAGGCAACAGAACACTGCCTGAGGCGGCGACAAGGGCTCCGCTGGGGCCAGCCCTAAGCTCAGAGCAGGCCCAGGCTCAAACTGCCCGGCAGGAGCTGCCTGATTCTCTCCACAGCTGATCCGTGCACAGGCCTCGGCAGGCATTCCCAGGGCATTGGTTACACGAACGGCACATCGTCCTCCAACAACCTCGTGAGGCAGCATTCTATCACCCTCGCTTTAGAGTTGGGGAAACTGAGGCTCGGAGGACAAGTCCTGGCTAATGAGACATCATGGGAAGTCTCCTGGGGAGTCTAGAGAAGCCTGTCCTCTCTGGGAGGAAAAAACCATGTCCCACCACCTTTCTTCCTTTTTGGGTATACTGTTGTGTGAGATGTGATGCCTGGAGCTGCTGCTGCCCTTCTGTGACTGTGAGGAACATCATAGCAGACACATGGGGGCTGGTGTGGAGTTTAGTCAAAGGAACCCCGAGTCTTGAGCATATCATGGCCCAGTTCCAGAACCTTCTCTCCCAGGTACACTGTGAGATTAACAAGCTCCTGTTATTGAAGGCTCTTTTGGTGATGTCGTCTATTGTGATGACACAGGCCATTATGACTTCTGGGGTCATGAGACAGGCCCTGCCTCAAAGTGCTCTCAGGAACCTTCTGAGCTCCTCCCACCCCAGGCTCTGCCCGGGGAAAACTGCCCAGCACACACACTCTTGCAGCGTGCAGACTCTTAAGAAAACTGTACAATCATGTTTAAAAAATTACACAAAGAAGCACTGGGACAGGACCCTACGATCCTGAGCTTTTTTGTCCCCTCAGTAAGTGCCCCACTCACGGAACACCCCTGCTCTGTTAAGCCCTGAGCCCCTGCCCTGGCTCTGCCCCCACCCTCAGGGCACCTTTCTCCCAGGCACCACTGATGGCAGCTGGGACCATGCACTGGTGAGTCAGGGTCTGGTCTGACCTCTCATGTCACACGATCCCCAGGCCCTCCCTGCCTGGGGCCTGTATACAGGAGGAGCCAACAAATGATTCTTTGGAGGAGGAAGAGAGCTGGGCCTTGGAACCTCCAGGGCATCCCACCGGAGCCCATGTGATGGGGCAGAATAAGAACAGCCGACTCGATCCGCAGCACCGAGCTAACCCTGTATGTAGCCTTGGCGAGTCACTTTGCCCCTCTGCGTCTCACTCTTCTCATCACAAGTTTGTGCGAGAGTTTATAAGACACAAGCTCCACATCACAATGATCATCGTCATCACAGCTCATCGTCAACGTATTGCGACATCTCTAATCTCATCTCATCCTCCCAACATTTAACCATAAATTCTGGAACATTGCTTGAAGCCCTGCAAGCCAGGCCCTGCGGATAGAGCAGCAAGCGACACAGTCCCTCCTACGGCTCCCAGGCAGGTGGGGAGGGCAGACGACCAACAAGCTAGCCAGGGAATAGACTACGGGTCGGGGACTGAACCAGGTGAGACCCAGCCGGTCCCACCTCTGGGGAGGAAGTGGTCCAGGCTACAGAAGAGCAGACATAAAGGGCTCCAGGAGGAACAGAGAGGCATGTGGACTTTAAATGAGATGGAAGCTACTAGAATGTTTGGAGCATGAAAGAGACTTGCTGATTTAAGATTTTTAAAAATTTCTGTGGCTTCTGTGGGGACAAGGAACTGGAGGGGAGAAGGAGGGAACAGGGAGACCAGTGAGGTGTCTGCCAGCAAAACTGAACTTGAGACAAGAATGCACGTGGACCCCCAGGTCAGCCAGGGAGCAGGTGACAGTGCTGTAAACTGCCATCCTCACTCTCCCTGCCCAGCCAGCAGCCCCAAGCCACCAATGGAGGGGCTGCACCCCAATTCTAGCTCAGTTATGAATTACTGATGAAAAAGAAAAGTGTATGAACCCCTCCTTACTTAATAAATAATAAGAACAGTAGCAATGATAATAAGATCAGCAATACAAAATTCCTCTAAAAGAGTGGCAATTTTAATTAATTAAGTTTTCGTTAACAAGACTCCTGCTCGCTAGGTTTTGCAGGCACAGGGAAGGTCCATGAGAAATGGGTGTCTGTTCTGACTGAATGTTCTGTTCTCAGCTCCTAACGCCAAAGAGCAAGTGGGAAGAACTCCTCTCCCCTCAAAGGCCAGGAGACGCCCACACTGAGGACCTCAGTGCTGGTGACACATCCTTCAAATAATTACTTCAGCCATAAAGCAGAAGGCAGCTGTGAAAATGAGCGGTCACGTGAAAACTGTGCAGTCCAGGTCAGCGATGATTCCGTAGTTGCATGCACAGTGTTTGTTAAAGGCTGCGTTACTACATTTCTAAACTATGAAAATTTCGACTTGCAATTCTGACATCCAGAGCGCCACTCACCATTCCCTTCCTTCCAAGGTTTTTTCAGAAAAGACAATCATGACAGTTCGTTTTCTAAACCCAAATACCGTACGATGGCGCGTGTGCACACATGTGTGCGTGTGTATGTGTGTGTGCACTTTCTTGTTGCCATCCCAGTAGCTGACTGTGGGGTACATTCAATACATTAATAGTAGGATTGTGGCTAAAGTCCAATACAGCTAAAACCTAGAGAGGAAAAAAATTAGTTAGAAATACACAACTCTTCATGTTTAGGCTTCAACTCCAAAGACACTATAAATTTGTAAAGTCCAAGTCTAGGGCTTGAAAAGAGCTGGTTCCAAGTTGGCTCTGCCATGAATTGTGAAGTGTAAGTGCAGGCTGGCTTATCAATGGCCTGGTTCCGGGGCCAGCCAGCTGGCTTCCCTGTTTAAGGAGTGGGACAGCCACTTTTCCAACAGAGCTCTGAGCCAAAGTTCACACTGTCAGGGTCATGGACAGAGCAGAGTCTGAAGAGTTTTCTTCTCAGAAGCTGCTCTCAGGATCAAAGGGCTGTGACCTGGCAATTTGAAGTTCCCTGCTGATGGGAAAGACAGGACGGGTTTGGAATTCAGCCCCTGGGAACATGGGAAAGGGAGGAGAGAGGGGGTCCCTGTGTCTTTTGCTGAAAAGGAATAGGCAGTTGGCATCCGTTTCTTCATTAGGGAGCCACTGGCCATGTCTCTAGCACAGCACTTAAAAGCAGCCCTTTCTGTTAAAATTTAAAACGGACAGCACATCCATTTACCTAGCCATTCCCCTTGCAGAATGAGCTATATAAAAACACTCGAATACAATAGGGACCCTAAGTTAAGAACCTCTATTATGAAAGAATGATGAAAATAGAAAATCACCGTTTGGCAAATGCCACAGTAATGATTGTTGCAAGCAAGATGACAGTATGAGAAAAACAAGATGTTTGTGTAGACTCAAAGTACAAAATACATATACATGACAAAGGGGAAAAATAACACAGCAGCCGAGAAACCTGGCAGATAACACCATAACCAAGTGATCAAAGTTAGCATCACCAGTTGTGAGAGGTAGCAATTTGACGTGCCTCTTAACATTAATATGATGCTCTGAGAAGGGCTCAGTGTCATTTTTGCAGTATCTTTGCTAAAAATGCATCATCTCAATCAAATCATGAGGAAACAACAGACAAGCCCAAACTGAGGAACATCTACAACTTCCCCGGCCAGTACTTCCCAGATTGTTAAGGTCATGGAGCAAGTGTTCCAGATCGGAGGCAACACGACACCTTAAATGCAAAAGGGAGCCGTGGACCAGAAAAAAAGGATATTAATGGGACAGTTGGCAAAATGTGAGTAAGGTCTACCTATAATATTGTATCACTGTCAATTTCCCAACTTGGATAATTGCACTATGGTTCTATAAAATGTTAACCTTAGGGGAAGCTGGGTGGGAGGTACAGATATGGAAACTGTTTACTGTTTCTGCCACTGTTTTTGTCAATCTAAAATTATTCCAAAATTAAAAGTAAAAAAAAAAAACCCACTTGTACAAATGTTTATATATATATATATATACATATATGTATAATGATGCTTATTGAAGCATAGCCTGTAATAACAAAATCTAGGAAACCACTTAAATATCCATCAATCAAGAACATGGAAAATGAATGATGACTGGTCCCACGGTGGAATACTATGCAACTATTAAAAATGAAGTGGCTCCATGGGAACTAATTGCAAAATACTTTTCTGGCAGGTTGTAGAACAAAATAATATCATCCCATTTCTGTTCAAGAAAAAACATAAATGTGTACAAGTGGAGAAAAAAGCCTGGAATAGGTTAATTTCAGGAAGTATGGAATCTGGAATGGGGAAAAAGTCTGGAATAGAAATAGTAGTGGGGCTATGGAAGTAGTATTGGGAGAGGACAGAATGCTCACTTTTTACCTTATTGGGGTCTGTAACATCTGGTATTTTTTTTTATAGTGAGTACATATCACTTTCTTCATAATAACAACAACAATAAAAGGTAGCATGTAAATCTAGAAAACAAAAAAAGCTACCCCTCTCTGTGACTGGCTCAGTGGACAGTGGCCCAGGACAGGGGCACAGGGCCACATTTCCTGGTCCCACATGTTCAAGCTGCAGGCAGGGTCTAGGTGTGGGCTGACACTGAGCCCTGCAGGGGGTGGCGCTGTGGGGGGCAGGTAAAAGGGACAGGCCGAGTTCACAGGCTCATGCTCCATCGCTGGTAATGAAACACACCCAAGATGTGATGACCCCATGACGGTTACTTTAACGTGTCAACTGGTTAGGCCACAGGACTCAGGTATTTGGTCAAACATGAATGGGTGTTGCCACGCAGGTATTTTCTGAATTAACATTTAAATCAGTAGACTGAGTAAAGCAGATTACCCTCTGTAATGTGGGTGCCCCCCCAATCAGTTGAAGGCCCTAAGAAAAAGACCGGACTTGCTGAGGAAGAGGGTGTTCAGCCAGCAGCCAGCCTTCCACCTCCCGCTGCAACGTCACCTCCCCAGGGGTCTCTAGCCCGCCAGGCCACCCTGAAGGCTTCGGCGCTGTCAGCCCCTCACAACTACAGAAGCCAGGTCCTCACGATCTCTCTCCCTCTCTCCCCATCTATCTGTGCATCCTCTTGGTTCTGTTTCTCTGGAGAATGAGGGCGCATACAGACTCCCTGCAAAAATGTCCTGTTGGGGGGGGAGCGCAAAGTGCTCTCAGTGAAAAGAAGGGGAAATTGAGGACATCTGAGGAGAGCGGCCCCAGGCAGAGATGGGGACAGGTCCTTGAGGCAGAAGCCCAGGGCTGGACAGGGTGTGGGGAGAGCAGTTGGAAGAAGCTGGTCCCTGGAGCTGGAGCAGGGCCTGGAAGGGGAGAGGATGGGGGAGGAAGGTGAGGTGGAGCCTTGGAGGCCCCAAATTCCAGTTCTGGCAGCAAGATGGCTCCTTGCTGACACTGAGGAGTTGTTGAGGACTTGCAGTCTCCATCAGGTTGGTGAGGGGTAGGGCTCGTGGGAGGGAGGGGCGGGGCTACTGGGTGGAAGGGGCGGGGCTGGTGAGGGTGGGGCTCGTTGGAGGGGCGGGGCTGGTGAGGGTGGGGCTCGTTGGAGGGGCGGGGCTGGTGAGGGTGGGGCTCGTTGGAGGGGCGGGGCTGGTGAGGGGGCGGGCAGAAGGCAGGCTGGATTTCCAAGAGCATCGTAGCCCTACCTTCCAATCTGAAGCCCCAGGACTGACTGGTTCCCTCTTCAGCCCCACCTGGCCCTTCCCTGACCCTTCGGTCGCCCCCACCGCCCCACCCACTCATCTGTGGTCTGCAAATGCCCACTGAGTTGTGAGGTTGTCACGTTAGGGAGCACGTCTCTTACATCTTTTTGCACACACATATATCCCCCAGCCCCTGTACACAGAAGGTGCTCCATTAATGCATGCTCAGGTCTTGAGCACAACCCAGCCTCCCGGAGACCTGCACTGGGGCTGGATCCACCCAACGGAACAGAAAGGAAGGGCAGAGGGGGCCAGCCCGCCGGCCTTTACCTCACGAGGTTGGCGCAAGGCCCCGGCCACCGGCAGCTCTGGTACACGCGCTGGACCACCGTCTCTGAGCCATTCTGCACCTGGCAGGACACCGTCCGTGTCACCGTGTGATGGCACCAGTGCCTGTGGGAAGAGCAACAGTCACGTCAGCCCTGCCTTTTCCTAGCGGTACCAACTGGGGGTCAGAGGGTCGTGCTGGATGAGGAGGGGCCCCCACAGACGTGGGGGGCTCGTTCTCTCAGTGAGGGGCCCACTGAGACCCTCTGTCCCAGTCTAAGGAGAAGGGAGAGGCCCCACGCCCCTTGGCTACCAAGCCCTGGCATCAAACACCCCCTATGGAATCAGTGAAAAAGACTCAGCCCCGCCCTGGAAATGCACTCTGGTGTGGAAGACACTGTCCACAGGAGCACCGGGCGACAGGTCCAACCACGTGGTTAGCACAGGCAGCTACGGGAACAGAGCAGGGCACCCAGCCCAGCAGGTCCTAAGAAAGGCCACCAGCTGAGCACTGCAAGATAAGTTAGCCCCACCAGATGTGGGGGGGCCAGGAGAGGGGTCGCCCAGCAGAAGAGGGAGCAGTGTGTGACAAGGACCCAGAAGGGAGAGAGACCGTGGGAACCTGCCTGCAATCAGAGGTGGCCAGAAGGCTGGGGAAGGGGAGGAGCCAGGAGAAAGGAAGAGGTAAATTACCTGCCAGGCTACCTGTGGCTGCTTTTGTGCAGTCGGTGGGAGCCACAGAAGGTTCTAAGCAGGATACACCTGGCTGCAGAGTGCAGGAGGTGAGGAGGCCCAAGCCTGGGCAGTAGGGACTGGGTAGAGGTGGCCGACAAGCACATGCTCCACCTCCTCCTCCTATCCCCATAACCTGGAAATTTAAAATCTAAAAATAAGTCCCTGGCAGCACTAGAAAGCCAGAAGCAATGGGTCAGAAATTGGGAGGGGTCCCCAAGAGACAGAAAGTAGATGGGCTTAAATTGATGGAGGAAACCATAGCAGAAAACACCCAGAAAAGAGGACAGGGGCTAAAAGTGGGAGCCACTGGGGAGCAGCAGATGTGGATAATGGGGAAGTGCGGGGCTGTCAAAAGGCTTGGCTAGGGGACCACAGAAGGAGAAGGAGCCAGACAAGTAGAACCCAGGTCCCTATCCCAGCTGGTATCAAGATCAATCGTTATATTCACCCGCCCTGAGGCAGGTGTGGTCAAAGGGGGTGCCTCCAAAGCTGGTGACCACCAGCAGAAACGGACAACTCTCAAGGTCAGACAACTGAATTCTTGCACACTCCTTCCCCATTCTCCACCCATACCACCAGCCCACCAAGAGCCGAATTCTCAGTAAGCAGAGTCAAGTTAATGGAAAACCCCAAATACCAAGACTTGCACATTATTTAAAAGGCCAACACTAGGAAATAAAGTCACCAACTCAACAGGCAATAAACCACACCTCAAGAAAAAATAATAAAGCAAATAGATGGAGGCAAATTTAAAAGCATAATTAACATCCTCAAAGAGATGAGAATATAGCAATCATTTAACATTTATGATTTGAAAAAATTCAATATTTTAGAAATGAAATGCATGACTGCGAACAGCAGAATGGAAACAGTTAAAGAGTGATCTGATGAGGGGCCGGGCGCGGTGGCTCACGCCTGTAATCCTAGCTCTCTGGGAGGCCGAGGCGGGTGGATAGCTCGAGGTCAGGAGTTCAAAACCAGCCTGAGCAAGAGCGAGACCCCGTCTCTACTATAAATAGAAAGAAATTAATTGGCCAACTAATATATATAGAAAAAATTAGCCGGGCATGGTGGCGCATGCCTGTAGTCCCAGCTACTCGGGAGGCTGAGGCAGGAGGATCGCTTGAGCCCAGGAGTCTGAGGTTGCTGTGAGCGAGGCTGACGCCACGGCACTCACTCTAGCCTGGGCAACAAAGTGAGACTCTGTCTCAAAAAAAATAAAAAGAGTGATCTGATAAGCTGGAAATCTGAGCCGTGACCTTTCCCAGGAGATACTGCAAAGAAACAAAGAAACAGAAAATGTGAGCAAAAAGGTGAGGTACCTAGAGGATGGATCAAGTGCATCGGTCTAGTAGTAGCTCTGGAAGAGGTCATCAGAGAGAACGTAGAGAAGCATATACTTTAAGAAATAATAAAGAAAATTGCCAAGAGCTGAAGAAAGACGTGAGTTCTTAATTTGAAAGCACCCACGGAGTGCTACTGTGGTGAAACCTCAGAACAATCAGGATGAAAAGAAAATACTAAACACCATAGAAAGAAAAGAAAAATAGATTGCTCACAAAAGATATCCCCTCTCTGAGCCTGTTATATATATAGAGAGAGAGAGATATATAGATATAGATATAGATATATATCTCCCAAGGTTATACTGAGCATTAAATGAGCACATACCCCTCAGTGGTGTGTAAATCATGCAGTGCGACCTAATCCAAGGTATCATTCTTGTTTACCTGGCTATTTAAATCCCACAATGTAAACAACAGCTTAAGGACTGTCCTTCCTATTTTGCAGATGTGAAAAGGACATCTGAGAGATTAAACCTCGTTGCCCGCAGCTACAGCTCAACCAGAGGCTGAGCTGGGAAGGGAACCAAGCCTTCCTGCCCCAGAAACCAACAGGGTCCCACCCACCCAACACAAACTGTGAACCCCACCTCGGCCAGGTACCAGGGGAACTGGTCCTGAAATTGTAGGAGACTTCAGCAGCCTGGGCCCTTCCTTTGACCAGGGAGAATCAGCCCTATCTCAGGCACTCAGTGTGTTTCCAAAAAGGGAGAGAAGTGTGATTCTCTTTGGAATGAGCTACTGTTGCGTCCGAGGACAAATGCTCCCACCACCCCCAGATCTGTGGGGGGGGGGGGTTGGAACAGACAGTTCAGCCATCCCGGAATCACACTGGGTCAGGGATTTCTATAGGGAAATGAGCTGTGAATTGGAAAACATTTTCAAATGCCTCGAATCACCATCTCCAGAACATTTGGTCTTTTAATGGGCTGTAAATGGCTTCCCAAAATCAAAACCCAGCCAAAAACAATGCAGGCAGGCAGAAAGGCCCTGGACCTTTCCAGATGAAATTCCAAAGCATGTTCACCCTCAGGTGCCCGTGGTTCCAGGGACCCGCGTGGCCTCCCTCCTAGAACCCCGTGTCCTGAGCTTTTTGTCTGGCCGTGTCTTCTGTTTGGTGAGTGACCCTCCATACAGGGTTCTGGATGGTCAGCTCACACCCAGCCAAGGCCGTGGGCTGGGACGCTCCCTCCGGGTCTCGTTCCTCCTGAGAAGAGGCCCACTGCACTGAGCGGGAAGAGCAACCGAATTGGCCCTTGAGCAGCCACAGGCTGGAGGCTGTTGCCACTGCAGTTTCGACACTCTGAGCGTCTGGGCTCTGTGGCTTGGCGGAGCAGTGAAATCCTCAATTTAGGGTTCTTAGGGAAAACAAGTGCTAAGTGATTTCAGGAGATCATGCTATGATTGAATGGAGGGACCGTCCAGACACACCCCCGGGCTCAGGCCCAGCTCTGAATGTGACCAACCCTGCTCCGAGGCTGCCTGCCACCTGGGACCACCTCCTCTCGGGCTTGGGCTCAGCCGCCCAAGCCCCAGTGCTCCTATCAGAGCTTTGCTATGGGACCTCATCACATGTGTCTCCTCCCTTCCCAGGACCCTGAGCCTGAGTCAGCCAGAGGCTTTGGAGGCGCCCTCCCCCTCCTCTGGAACCACCCAGGCTCCCCCACTTCCTCATCCGAGCTCTGCCCCACGCTGTCACCTCAGTGCTTCCTCTTGAACCCTGCCACATGAGCCCACGTGCAGGGGTGGTGGTCACCCATCACCATAGCCCTCAGGACACCGCAAGACACACTGGCTCCATCTGTCCAGTACTGAGACCTTCGCTATCTACCCCCAACCTGCTCCTCCAGCTTGGTGACCAGCCCCTCTAAGTTCCCTGTCCCCTTACCAAGAAGCCTTAGGAACAATTCGCCCCAGACTCCGCCTTCTCCCTCCTTCCCTTCCCACAGCCAATCAGCCACCACGCCTAGCAAGCCCAACTCCGGACACCCCTTCCTTGTGGTCCTGACTCGTGTCCATGTCCATCTTCCACCTGGACAGCCTCAGCCCCTCCTGGTCCCTCAGCCTGCAGTCTCCTCTGCTGCCACCAGAGGGCGCCCTCTGGAGCGCAGCTCTGGACCTGACACCCCAGTCCCACCCCCATCCCCCCTTCTCCCCCACCTCACCCACCCACCTAAGCCTTTCAGAGTTCCCCATCCCCCACAGGGAAACACCAAGTTTTCACCCATTGCTGGACATCACCCCCCAGCTGCTCCATCTCACCACTCACACTATCTTGGCCACCGGCCAGCCATGCCACCTTCCTTGGTGTGACCAACTCTGACCCATCCTACCAGGCTCCACATCCCAGAAAGAGCCCATCCATCCACAGTCCTGCACTCAACCATAACTGTTTGGGGTCGTGCTCTGTGCCAGGCCCTGAGCCCCAGCATGGTCAAGGCTGGGGCGGGGGGGTGGGAGGGTCCTGTTTTAGGTTCAGGCCCCTCCCCCACCTGCCCGCATCTTTCTAATCACCTGGCCACACCCTGCCCAATGCCCAGAGAGGCAGGTTCCAGGGCGACCTGCCTGCTGGCTGGGTTCAAGAAGCTCTGTTAGAACTGAGGTTTCCAGCCTTAAGGAAACAGATGGGGCAACCTGGGTGGCTCTTGGTCCCTGCCCAGGACTGCACCCCTTGGGGCACTGGCCAGTCCCCAGCAAGAGGGAGGCAAAGAAGCCACCTCTCAGTCCCCATCAGGGAGAAAGGGGACACCCAAGCTCAGCCAGCTCCCAACCATAAAGAGACTCTCCTCTAGGCAGAGTGGGGCCTAGGACCCCAAGGCCCATTTTATGGGTGGCAGAGCAGTTTCACATATACCCACAGGCTGAGTCGTGTCCCCTCCAAATTCATACGTCGAAGTTCTAACCTCCAATATGGTATTTTCAGATTAGGTCTTTAAAGAGGTAATTAAGTTCAAAGGAGGTCACTGGGGTGACCCCTGATCCAATCTGACTCGTGTCTTCATTTAAAAAAGGAAATATGGACACACATACAGTGGGAAGACGACGTGAGGACACAGGGAGAATACAGCCACCTACAAGCCAAGGAGAACGTCCTCAAAAGAAACCAAGCCTGCCAACACCTTGATCTCTGACTCCCAAAATTCAGAACTCTGAGAAAGAACGTTCTGTTGTTTAAGCCACCCCGTCTGTGGTAGGGCAACTGTAGCCAACTCGTGTATGTGATGACTCCCTCCAAACTGCTCAACAATTCTGACACACAGGAATTTTGTAGGTAAGAAAACTGAGACTCAAGAGAAGATTCAAAGTCACGCGATGAGCGAGTGGCAAATTTACGTGTTGAAATGCAGCCGCCTGACTGGAGACCCCACGCTGCACCCGCCGTGCTCACGAGGGTGGGCGGGTAGTCCTAGCAAACAAAGCAGCCCCTGGCAGGCCCTTAGTAGCCACGGCCCTCAAGGGACATGAACAGTGGCAGGGAGGAACTATCCCTGCTCCGTGTGTGAAACCAGTGAGATGATTGAGGGCAGTTTAGGCCACAGCAGGACCCATGGGGAGGGCTCTTGTACAGATAAGGAAACTGAGGCACAGGGAGGGGTAAATGACACGTCCAAAGCCACCCAACAAGTCAACAGGCAACCCTTGGCCACTTGGTTACACAGCCAGATGGACCTGAAGCCCACCCCAGACAACAGTGGTGGTCTCTCCTTGGGGCCATGTGCCCGGGACAGGCAGGCCCCGCGTCGGGAGACAGTAGCTGCCGACCGAGCCGCGGAAGACCAGGAGCCGGCAGGGGCAGGGGCCTGGGCCGCAGGAGAGCGTCGGCATCCAAGCGAGATCTGCACGGCCCACAGCAAGGAGCCAAATCTAACAAGAGGAAACATGACCAGGCGAGTGTGAAGTCCCTCGCTGCAGCCCCCAAACCCAGCAGGCGAGCCCCAGATGGGGTGTAGAGGTTCCCGCCAACAATAAGTTCAGTGTGAGTCGACGTGTGTGTCGGGGCCTCCGAAAAGCAACGGCCAGCTCAGGCTGCCTTACTAACCAAACAGCGTCAAGCACAAGCCTTGCTCCCCCCACACCTGCCAGCCCTCGCGTGGTGGACTCTGGGATGTGCCACCCGGATCCCATGTAACCAAGGGCTTTTTGCCCCCACTGTGGGAGGTGCCATCAGCAGACATCGGTCAGCTGCCCAGAGTCACCCACGGTCGGGCTCTTCCCCAGGCACCCCGTGTCCCGGGACTGGTTGATGCAGAGCTGAAAGCCCTGCCACAGCCCGCTGCAGAGCTCCCGGCGGGGTCCGTGGCAGCTGCCACGGCCTGCATCATGCCCCCTCCCTTCCACGGCATCAATCCTAAAGCCATCCCTGACAAACGCCCTCAGTGTTAGACTCTGCCTCGGAATCTGCTTCCTGGGCACTCCTGGTGTCGGCCATGAGCCCCAGTAGGAAAGGCGCCCTGGGAAGACACATCTGTGGCCGCTGTCGCATGAGCAGATGACTGAGCTGGGAGAGAGGGGAGGCTGACCTCAGAGCAGCGAGCCCCCGTGGAAAGAAGACCGGTCACAGCCCGAGCTTCGGCTGTGGAGGTGGAGGGAGGCCCTGGGGCCCCTCGGATTCAGAACCACCTCTCCGCCGGGCAGGTGAGGACTGCCCGGAACGGGTCCTGCAGACACATCGAGTAGAAATCAGCCGAGGCCACGGTGGACAGGGGAGCTGGCCCAGACCTGCTCGCGTGGCCCCAGAGGACCGAGTGGGGTCAGAACATGAAGCTACTGGGAGACAGGCTTCCGCTCTGGCTAAGGGGGCGCCTGCTCCCAGGAAGAGCTTGTCCCGGGTGCAACGGGCTGGTGCCCTGTCCTGGAAGGGTGAGCAGAGGCAGGACACCCCCTTGGTGGGGATAGAAAGAGAAGAGACACGATTGGCCCTGGAGGAGCTTGGAGAGCCCCTGCTCCGTTGGAAAAGAGGAGGTGGAAACATGGAAGGTTTTTAAAGGAGAAGGGAACCCTGTCAGAGCAGGGTCCCAGGGGCATCCGCCGGGGGCAGGGCAGAGGCTGGGGGCTGAGCCCCGTCAGGACAAACAGACAAAGTCCATGAGGATGCTCACGGCCACAGTCCCCCGACCACCCCCCTGTGAGGGGACTCGGCCAATTGGTCCAAATCAGGTCACCTCACCAGCAAAGTGAGTTTCTGCGGCTGTGGTTCCTGTCTGTCACACACCCGTCTACACACCCGCAGGGAGTTGCGCTTCTGTCCACGTAGGGACAGCTGAGTGGGTGCAACACCAAGGCCCGGTCAGGTTTTAGGGCACAAAAATCAGTGGGAGCGTTTGGATAGCAGATAGATTCGCTGCCGTCCTCACAGTAGTTTTTACTGGAACTGCCCGTTCCAAGGCTCTACAGGGGAGGAATTTAAGTCAAGTTCAGGTCACTGGTTTTTAAAGGGAAGGGATGATGATCTGAAATCCCCGCAGCAACTGACCAAATCTTTTTGCAGAAACACGAAGGTGACGACATGGATTCCAGGGCCCAGCACGAGGCGTGCGGATCCCCGCCGGGGAAGACGGAGACGGCTCCTGCGTGCGTGACCCTGTCCAGGGAGCGCGGCTGTGCCGCAGGCAGCCTCTGGGCCTCCTCCCACTTCATCATGAGCATTCATTCTCCAGCACTTTCCAGGGGGGAAGCTGCAGAGGCCAGTCCCACCAGCAACACCAGCTCATTCCCAGCACGCTGGCCAGGAAGAGCTGGTGGGGCCACTGATGGATTGAATTTCGCATTTGGAGGGGCAGCTAAGGGCGTATGTGATCTGGCTGAGCAGACCGTGTGGTTTGGAGCACTTCGACGGCGATCCCCAACGGCTCACATTAACAGGAGTGCAAGAGTGGACATGCCAGGAGATGGTGCCAAATGCGTTCCACGGGATCAGCATTCAGGGATGATCACATTCAGGGATGATCACATTCAGGGAAGCCACCTGCTGAGAAACGCCCTGACCGGCATTTTCACTGGGTGTCTGCCATGCGCCAGAAAGACCCCATGCATTTGTTCTGGAAATGGGTACAGAACAATGGCCTTCAGTATCCACCAAGGGCCACCATGCCTTTGGCCAGCAAATGGCCTCTGCAGACTCTGGAGCTTTCTGTGCATCCAAGATCAGGACAGGCCCCAGCAGCTGTGATCTTCCTCAAAAGGACCATCTCTCAAAGCCACCAATGAGCTCGGGCTCTCTGGGAACGGGTCCAGAAGTATGCACCATAGCCGGCTTCCCAGGGGATACTGACGCCCTCTGGAGTAAGGTAGGTGACTCGATACACTTCATGGGAATTGGAAAATCAACGTGTATTGAGCACTTACTATGTGCCAGGTGCTGTGCCAAGCCCCTGACATGTCTCCTTCCTGTAGTAAGAACTATTAGTATCCCTGTTTTACAGGTGACAAAAGCAGAGAGGGTAAATAACTTCCTCCCCCAAAGAAATGTGTGCTTAGTGACATCGTTGCTGAACATTGGAATGTCAGCTCCTGTTTTCTCAAAGGCCACACTTGGAGAAGCACTGATGAGAATCACCACATTCTCTCCCAGTTCTGGTTCTAGAAAGAAAGAGAATCTGACTGGCCCTGCTCTTCTGTCCATGCCAGGCCCCAGCAGGCCTAGTGACTGGTTGCTTTGGGTCACATGCTCACCCCTGTTCCAGGCAGTATGGAGGCAAGTCACATGGTACAAAACAGGCAGCCTAGGACCTCCTCCAATGGGGGACTGTGTCCTTTAGAACAAACCATGAGAGAGGCAGGTCCATAACTGACCTCTCACATAATACACTCAAGTCCCAACACTCATCTCCTCCTCCTCTTTCCTTGCTAACCAACCCTTAGTTTTCTTCAGACTCTAGATATCAAGATGTTCAAGAAAGGTGGGCAAAATCATAATCTCATTGGTCGAGGTGTGGGTATGTTCATTCAGTTCTGTTCAATGACAAGTAAGAAGTCAGCCAAGGGGTTTCTGGAAAAACTTATCAACTATGGGGAAGGGAGATGAAGAAGAGAAGGTGTGTTCTTGTTTCTGGACACAGTTGCATGAGGATGTGATGGCTGGAGCTGGGGCAGCCATCTTAGGGCCATAAGGAAAGACAGCCTGGGGAAGGCAGAGTGAGAGGCAGGGTCCTTGGGCATGTGACACTGTTGAATTAGCTGACTCTGGAGCCACCCACTTCCCAGGGCTGCCAGAAGTCCCAAGAGCAATCATATCTATATGAATGCAATTTGTGGGTTGCAAACTTCTAGGCAGATAATAGGCATTACTATTAAACTGTAAATAATTGTACTTTACAATGGAAATGCCATCATAATCCTGAACTAGCTCCATCTCTTCTAGAACAAAAGGAGACCTGGCTCTTTCCCCCTATGGTATCTGCATTTTTTTCTCCACTAGATAACCTTCTAGACTGTGTCTGGGTCAGGGAGGGTTAGACTGGTCCAGTTTGACCGGCCTCTTGGTTTGGGGTTTTACGCCCCTTGAGACTCAAACGTCTCATTTCCAGAAACTTCGGCATGGCACATGCCCTGTGACTCCCACTGCTGACTGCCAGTGGAAGTGCAGCTCTGGGCCACGGTGATGTCATACATCAATTCCACAAATGTTCACGAAGTCCCTGTCACATGCAAGGCCCCAGGCTGGCTGTGTGGCCGCTGCGGGGCCCTCACGCACCCCAGGGTGGCGGACAGCACCTGGGCCGTGGGTGGGTGAGCAGAGCCAGGCACCAGTTGCAACAGGAGTCTGAGCTCCCACTGCAGCCACTGTGTCAAAAGCACCTCCCGCTCTGAGAAGCAAAGACAGAATTTTGTTTGGATATATTGTTTCCCCGAAAGCATCTCGCCAGGGGCTTGAAAGGAGAATTAGAAAGGCTTTGCACTGCGGGGGGCCTTGGAAAGATCGTCTTGTCCCAACGCCCTTTTTAGAGGCGAGAACCCCAGGGCCTGGGAAGGGAAGGGCCCAAGGTGGCACAGCCAGCTGGTGACAGAGCCAGGACAAAAGCCAGGGCTTCTGTTTTTAATTTTCTCCCATCCTCCTGCAATCAGTGGGGAGACGGTCCAGTGTTCGCTTAGAAAAAAAAAAAAAAAGCTCTGATAAGAATCTGAGGAATGTGACTGCTGAAGGGGACTGACTGTGGAATTTGGCATTTGATACCCACGCCCCTGCGAGGTCACACACAATCGCAACGCAGCAGAACACCTCCAGGTCTAAACGTCTGCAGCCGATGCCATCCCTGCCACACACGGCTGTCTGGGAGTCTAAGGAATTCCTCAGTTCCCCTGCAAGGGCCAGGCCCGGGGGAATTTGAAGCAACTCGGAATCTGGGCAGGGGGACGAACATTCCGAAATAAATCCTGCTGTTTGTGAAGCCTTTTGTTTTGGATCACCACTTATCTCCAAACCCCACTTTCTTCCTGCCTTTTACAGGTAGTAATTGTTGGCGGCTCATCAAACCCCCAGCAAGTAAGGGGGAGACGTGGCTTAAACACCACTGAGCCCTGCAGCTGTCCACGGGACACAGGCTGTGGGCTCCTGGGTTGGGGGCATAGTTGCAGAATCTCTGTGTGACCTTATGCTGGGTCCATCCCTCTGCAGGATTCCTCCTCCTCCTCCTCCTCCTCCTCCTCCTTCTCTTCCTCCTCCTCTTCCTCCTCCTCCTCCTCTTTCTCCTCCTCCTCCTCCTCCTCCTCCTCCTCCTCCTCTTTCTCTTCCTCCATCCTTCTCCTCCTCTTCCTCCTCCTCTTTCTCT